>VXBU01017028.1:85674-112965 GCA_013400315.1 Bombycilla garrulus | reverse complement strand
TTTGTGTTTTGTTTATTTTGTGGTGTGTTGGGTTGTTTTTGTTTTGTTTTGTTTTTCCTTTCTTACTCAATTACTTAGTTACTTAGAAAGCATTTGCTGCTTGCTTCTGAAGCAGAGTAGAGCAGAGCTGGACCCATTTCATGTGAGCCCTACTATGTATTTTACTAGATATGGTTTATTCTCCCTCTCTTTGCCTGAGTTTGGCACTGGCATCTAAGAACACACCTCACAAACCCAGAATACCTCTTCTTGCCTCTTCAGCCGGAGATAATGCCACCAACAAAAATTTATCCTTAGTGCAGAAGGCAAAGAAGCAGTAGAGGCAACAAGAGAGTCTGTGACTGATCTGCATCATGTATCAGACTGTGCAGTGCAGAAAATATAGCATATTAATTAATTTACTCTAGATCACTTTAACTTTGCAGTAAGGCTTAATGATCAATTTTAACAGCTTTATGAGTCTGATTTTGCTTATTGCTCTTATAGAAATAACCAGATGTTGCTAAAAAAAATGAACAAATAAAACCACCAAACCCACATATAAATAACGTGTGAGGTTAGCCTGGGCTTTTATTAGAGGATGGAAACAGACCATACTTTTTTCTGGATGACAAAAGATAGCTTGTTCCCACAGGGGATCTTTTATAGTGTTATAAATCCTCCATCTGGCATTTCATTCACTTCAATGTTCAAATATTTGTTATCTGCTGATGCATTGAATTTTTTCTGCTTTATTAATATCTATTAATTTGAATTTATTTTTGAGATACCATAGTGGAAGAAGGCCCCAGTGTCATAGTGCTCAACCATTTATTGTCTGAGAAAAACAAATGCACATATTCTCTTCTCCTTTGGAAACTGTTTTTCTGGAACAGCGAGTGTTTTCTGACTAAACCTGTTTTTTCAACATTGGACTTCGGGTTTGGGAAAATGATTTCCACAGACTCGTCGAGGAATTCTCATTATTCCTAAACTGTCTGAAATACTTCACAAGAGCCACAAACCTCTGGAAGGGTACCATGAAAGACATTGGACGTATAATTTATTTTCTCCATGTTCTTAAACTATGCTCCATGTTGTCTAAATTCATAGGTAGTAGGGATGTGTCTATCTAATAAAGCCATAATTCTAAAATAAGTTATTCTAAATGTGTGTATAAATGACTTTGGAGAAGGATTCTGTGTGCCTAAAGAAGTAAGGTTCTGGCACTTTCTCCCATTCACCAGAAGCTCTTAGACTGTTTTACCTGAGACATTACATGCAAGTGTGAAAATAGCAGTTTTCTCAGTCTGGAGAAATCACAGCTGCAGTTTTACTGTTCTGACACATCAGGATCAGACCAGATTAACCTTCAGGATCAGACCACCTACTCTGGCTCACTTTTGTTCATGACAAAGGAATCCTATTGTTACCCTATTGTTACTATTCTGAGATACTTTTTCCTCCCTGAATTTATTTCTCTTTTCCTTCTTCTTTTGTCATCAAAACTGCATCCAGGAGCACATTTTCTGACTGAATTCTGTAAGTCCCCGGGAAGGGGTAGAGTACTCCTCCCTGGAGATGTTCAAGGAACAACTGGACACACACAAACAATATGTCAGATACATGTCTTAATTTTTGTACATTTTTAAAAATTTATTTTGATTCTTTTTATTTCATCCCATCATCATTTTATCATTTTATCTAATGCTTTCTTTAGGTTTTTCAATTAGTTTGGAGAAATATGATCTAACAATCTAGAAGTCAGTAAAGTGACAGGAGTTGTTCTGTAAAGGTTTTCTCTTTTAAAAAGGAGATACAGTTAAATAAACGACTTTCAGGTGCTTTAACTTTTTAAAGTTTTTAAGCTGTTCTTTTCTTTTTCTTTTTTTCCCCATCCTTTGCTGTAACAGGAAGTCAAAAGTCTTTTTCAATGGGAAGAAACTAGGAGCAATCACAAGCTAGAAACATCCTGGAGAGGATTTCAGGAAGCCTTACAGTCCCATCTGTTTTACTATATGACCCATGGCTTTTTGTCCCATCCCTGCTCAGCTGGCAGAGGCTTTTTAAAGTACACAGACCTTTGTTACCTCAAAACCTTAGAATTTGCTTCACCATTATGTGGTATAATAGCAAATAATTTTTTAATCAACACTTTGACCTCACTGAAGTCCAAATTCTCCTCACCAGCCTAAAGAAAATAGTGCTTTATATCAAACTTAAGCCTTCCTATTTGATGCATTGTGGTGAAAAAAACCACTTTGCTTCAGTAATACTGGAAACATCATTTCAATTGAAAATGTCACATCAAAACATCCAGCATTACCATGTCAAGTCTCTTCATATTTTTTTTTTCTTTCCACAGTGAACATTAATATTATAGTCTTCATCCTGGCTTCTGAGATCTCTCATAGTGTGGAAATTCAGATTTGTAACATTTTCTGCATTTTCTGCATTTATTTTTTTTCTGCCTTCGCTGTTTTGGTTGTGTTCTGTTTGAGGCAGAGGCTATCTCTTATTAGATGAATTAATTGCAAATAATAAAATAACTGCATGTACTTTTTTTCCACTGGTGCTTAACTGTTAATGTGCAAATTAGTAAAATAAGTACTTTAAGAATGTGAATGTTATTTTTTTTCCACATATGAACGAATTCCTGAGAATATTGTAATATGTATGAGGAATTAATTTTGGGAATATTTTCCATTCAATGATTTATAAATATTCTACAGTTTCCATATTCTTTATGAAAATACCTTGCAAACGGATTTATAACTGGGTGCTAAAAGTGACTCCCAGTCCATTCCCATATTAGCTGGGTGTCACCCTGATTTTTGTAAGACTTTCTAAGCCTTCTGATATTTACATATTTGTGAAGAACTTTCTCACACACTTTCTGTAAACACATCACTGTTTTTGCATTCCTTCATAGAGGAGGAAAAAAAACTGATGGACTGTTTGTCTGTCCAGTGTCTTTGGAGAGGTGGCACTGCCACCATCCAATCCACTGTCACTTTTGGAAAACTATAAATACTGGAATCAGAAAAAATAAATCCTCTTCTTCTCTCTTCTGATCACCTGAGCTGCAGTGTATGTCTGTGTTCTTTTGTGTCCTATAGTGACAGCTGGGAAAAATTAATATACACATATTGCAAAATTATGCCAAAACCAAAAAGAAAGAGAAAAACAAAACTCCTTCCAGATCAGATTTTTGAGCAAGCTTTGAATAATCACTTGAATGTTTGGACATCCCACTGAAGCAAAGCTTTTCTGATTTTTATGCCTCATTAATCACAATCAAGAAATTGGAGCAGTTTATCTTATCTGCAAAAAAATATTTCAATTCCTTTTATATGGTTTTCCCCAACTATTTTGCAACACTGTCAGTTCTGAAGAAGGTGAAACAGAAGAAATAGATATGAATTAAATTAAATTTTTGCCCCTAGTTATTCCCTAAAATGCCATGCAAGCATACATATGTATATATCTACATGCTTCTATTTACATACACACATTATTTTGTGCGAAAGTGTATATATATAAATAAGTTCATGCATAATATTATTCTGTTATACTTACAAGGAAAGTGATTTCTTTGCAAATATGGATTTCTTCCCTGCCATAGGAAGCAATCACCACCTCTGAATCTGAGTGAATGCTTCACTCCCAGCACAGTCTCTGTTGAGGCATTTTTGAACCCAGCCATGATCTGTCTGAACTAGGATGGACAGGAGCCACGTCTGCCATCTGGCCACCACTCTGAGGGCTCTGTGGAACAAGCTGGTGGTGCCAGATCCCTTTCTTGCAGACAGATGTGCCCCTTCCACTGACGTTCACGGCTGGCATCAGACACCAGCCGCCGCAGACAGGTCAATCACTGAGCTGGCATGAGGAGTGGGACATTCTGCGTGCCACAGAGGTGTTTCCCTGTGGTTTTCTTCACTGGGGGGCAGGTTAAGGGAGGGTGGGATGTTCTGCTAGCACAGGAGCATTAGGGCAAGTCGCTGGGGAGTCAACAAAAGGTGTCTGGTTGGCTTCAGGTTTTGATCCACATTTTGTGTGACAAACAGTTGTCAAATATTGCAAACTCCAGACCACTCATCTGACTGCTGGATAAAGTTTATCTCACTTCTCCCATTCCTTGTCAGTTTGCTGAGCATCATGGACCTGCCTAAGGGATAACCATCAGCAGATGGAAGGAGAGTCTGGCAAGGCTTGGAAGTTTTGTGCATTTCCTTCTGACTTCCCGTTGCAAGCTTTCATGATCTCATTTCCTTATGGCAAAGATTTGCTTCCAAAACCTCATTTCTGGGTTCTGTAGGATTTTCAAGGATTACATTCTTTTTTTTTCCCCTTCTTCTTTTCCCCTCTAGATCTGAGTTCATCCTACATGTCTAGGAAGGATGAGTGTAAGGAACTGAGCATGTAATTGCCACACACTGTAATCAGGGTATTAAAATGCATTACTATAAACTTGTGGTTCTTCATAAGCTCCTGTAGTGCAGACTTCCAGCTTTAATTCAGACAAAAGTCTACCTCTCACAGGGGCATTCACAGCACTGTGCAAGATTGATGGATACCCTGGACAAAATCCATGCTGCACAGTGGAACACAATGAAGAGATACCTAAACAAACAGTAAATCCTTATACACACGAGAATAAAACACCTCACCTGAGATTGTGCATTGTAACTGTGTAAAACATGATGCATTTTGAGTGACCAGGAAGGACTGGCACTGGACTGAAAGATCTGTAGTGTCTTGGAGAAGTGTTAGTGCACAGTGGTGTTGTATGATGTGTATGTAAAGATGATAGGTGTCATCTTTATGTATGTAAGGACTCAGAGATCTCAAACGTTGGCCCTTTCACTCTAGGAGTGAAAAGAAATAGCCTTTGCATTTAATTTAACTCAGGCAAACCCTGGAAAAGCTGAGCATGCTGCTGCACACTCACTTTCCTTAGGAGAAACAGTAGAGGTGCACAAGGTGACAAGTTACTCCTAGGACAAACCCCCAGAAATTTCTGCAAGGCAAAGCAGAGCCAAGATAACAGTACATATGGAATAAAAATCATCATAAAAAGTACATAAAATTGAGAGGACAGTTATTGTTGGATGGAAAGTGAGAAGGAATTCTCTAAGTGCTGACTAGCACAATCAGATAAGAAGGTTATTGCAAGTCAAATAATTGAGATGGATACTTACATAAGGCAGCTATCANAAAAAAAAAAGAGAGAGAAGGATTCATTTTAGTCTCAAATGGAAAATGCTAACAGTGTTAACTTACTGGGAAACCCAGTCCTATGATAGATGGAGCCTCACAGAGATAGATTTGAGAGAAGCCTGAACACAAACACATAAATCAGGGATACATCAAGCTGAGATCATGATAAATATGTTCTGAACATTTCTACTGGGCAAACTTCAGTTTGAGATTTAGGGAGCATGTAATAGACCAGAATTAAAAGACAGCAGCATTGAGAACTCGCCGTATCCTGGGGGCATGGAAGGAATGTTTGCTTTTTCTTCCTTGCTGCTGCTAAAGCACCATGGCACAGTGCACAAAGGAGCACTTGCCCTCCGTGCGGGTTGATAGCGGTGTGTTTTATCAGAGCATGGCTGTGCTACATGAAAAGCACGATGAAGCTGAGAGCAGGGTGTCTTTTCCAGTACAGCTGAACCTCAGCAGTGGTCGTGCAGACAGTTTGGATGGGAGGCTGCTGCTCAGCAATGTGATCACTTGGTTCTTCATGCTGAGAAATTAAAATGACAAGCTCGACACAAGCAGTAGCCAGAAATATCTTCCTCCTGTGGATTTCAATGTGATATAAAGATATCTAATGTTAATTTGATAACTAGCTCATAACCTTCTCTGTCTCTATTCAAAGCGGCTTCCTAAGGTAGTAGTTCTCAGATAATGTGAAGGAGGGAGAGGAAAGTACAGGGTGGGGGAAAAAATAATTCCCAAAGCCCCTTCAGCAGCTGCTTTTCTTGGTAAAGAAAGAGTTTCAGAGTATGAAGAATGCTAAAGACATGAACAGACAGAAAGTGTGTTCCCAACCTATGAAGCTTTAGTGGAGTCTCTGGAATTTAGAGGATTCTCAGGAATCTTTGACATCTTTTCTTTTCCTGTAGCTTCACCTAATAATAGTCTGGAATTTTAATAGGCAGTGAAAACTTGGACCACTTTTTGGTTTTTTCCATTTTAATAGTACTCTATAGTAAATCCACATTAAATTGAGAAATCAGCAGAGAGGGTTTAATTTGGAGCTCTTTCAGCACAGAATGTATTAAATTAGCCCAGTGAAAGCAGGGTCTAAAGATAACAACACTTTGGGATATTTCCTTAAAGAAAATTCTTATTATTTTACCTGTTTTCGACTTGAATGAACTAATGGCAGCCTGAAGAAGGTTTTCTCAACAACATCTCTGGCTGCAAAGAAAAGCTGGTGAAGGCAGTCTGCTCATTCAGGACTAGCAAGAGAGATTTCTTCATAACTCAGGCCCTTCTGGTGATGGGTGACAGCTCTGCTTCAGCTCTGATGTTGTGTAGAGGGGCCTGGCAGTGTGCCACAGATGCCACCTTCCCCCCTCTCACTGCTGTCCCTAAATTGAAATGCGTTCCATTAACGTGATTTCATCAAAGAATGAAACAGAAAGAACACTGCAGGAAACAAAAAAAAACTTTGATGAGTCACAGGAACATTTTTACAAATACACCCACATCCATGCCACTCCTCCAGTTCATATTGACAGTCCATGGAACCAGTCAGTGAGAAGTACACTGCAAGGGATGGAACAGATGGAAAACACTAGATAGATCATCTGGCACAATTCCCAGTGTGGGATTGCTCCCTTAGGTTCATTTTCTAACATTTTGTCCAGTCTTGTATGACTCAGTGAGAAAGCAGAACAAAGAAAGCAAACAAAAGGAAAAAAAAATCAGGCAAAAAAGAAAAAAAAAAGAATAAAAAATAATAAAAAAGAAAGAAAGCAAAAAAGAAAATGTTAAAAGAACTAAACCCAGTTGAGTAGAAGCAAAAGCAAATCTTTTGGGAATTATTCAAAAACTCCAATAGCAAACAGGAAATGAAAGTTTCATCATTTTATTTTGTCATTTTTGCACAAACTCAGTTTTTTTGCTGAGCATTGATTTAATTTTGAATGTATATCTAGTATCTGATGTTTATTTAAGGAAGATAGATCTAGCCAGAGTGGAAAAAACAGGTACCTTCCACTATGGCTGATTTCCCAGTTTTCCCATCCACTCAAATGCCTGGACAAATCTGAAAGTCAAAATTTAAAAAATATTGACACCCCAAACTGGAAGAAATCTCTGTGAAGCCAATGAACATGAGAATGTTACTCATTTGGATATATGGGTCTTCTTTAGAAAGTGATGAATGTTCCTCAGTGTCTCTGTCAATGGTAGTGGAAACCTTTCCTCTCAGAGAGGAAGACTGAAGGTAGGGAAGGCAAAAGTTCCAGCCTTTGTTCCAGCTGGGTTTAAGGCATGTCATGAACTGAAGAAACCAGGAACAGTGGTAGAATGGGATCTCCAGAATCTTGAATGTGAGAATGCACTTTCAGTGCCTTGAAGGATTTTAGGAAGGCAAAACAAAAAAAAGAAATAACTTTTTTCTGGACTCCTTCCATGTGTACGCGACCTAAACTACCAAATAAAGTTGGACTAATTATCTGCTGCCATAAGTTATGGCAGGATATTCTGGACTTCATATAGTATCAGTACATCTAAAAGTCATTATTATTTTTTTTTTATTATTCTTTGCCATTTCTATGCTTTACTCATGATTTTATTACCAGAGTAAAACATGCTGAATGGCTCAGGAGGACATGGGAGTAGATAAACTTCTCAAGCATGTTCATGGACAAGAAAATCTATCATGTTTGTTTAAGATCCATTCCACTAATCCACTTTTTGGGAAAGATTTGGAGCAGGTTTAGTTTTCAGAAGCAGATGTTATCTGCTAAGTGCCAGACCAGCAGTTGGTGGGGGCTGCAGAGAACACAGGGCTCGCTTCTTCCCAGACACCAGCATATCCTTAAGCAACCCAGGGATATAATTTTGATGTTTTCAAAGCCCTCTGACACACTTCTGGGACTGAGCTGACGTTGGAATCTGCAAACCAGGACTTTTAGGAAACCCCAGGCTCAGTAGCAAGTCAGGGATGAGCACGGCTGCTGCCTGCACATCCTGCTGTGCAGGGAGACCGTGGCAGAGATGCTCCACATGGTGTAATTTTAAAACCTTTGATTGTATTCTTACTTCTTTGAGGCAAGAATGTGTGCAATCATCATCACATGGAATGAATATTAAGGTCAGATGCAATCCCCTGCTGTTAGAGTAGGAGTTGCCTTACTCACAGATCACCTACTTTTCCAGAGCTGATTACAGCAATTACTAGAAAAACCACAGCTCTCTTACAGCCAGGTCCCAAGCATTTTCCTTCTTAAGGAAGCAGGCTGCTAAGGTGCCCCACCTCATCAATTATAATTAGCCATCTCTTTTCTTCCAGTGGTTTGTATAAATGGAAATTTATTGAAGTGCTGAATCATAACACTAATTGCAAAGTTAATTTTATCCAGGCAGTCTTCTAAGCCACTGGCACTAAAGGAGAATTATTATTATTTTTCCACCCCTGTAAATGGAATGTACCATGCATTAAATTCTCTTGGCAACAATGAAATCTATTTGGGAGCTTGAGTTGTGTAGTGTTGCTTTCTTTCTCACAGATCTGTATCTTTTTATGTCAGACTGGAAGTTCTCAAAGGCAGAGAGATTGGCATGGATTATTTAGCAAAAACTTGAATTTATATTGATTCATATTGGTTCACTGTAGACTCTCTAGAGTTTTGGGATTTATTTTTCCTAAGCTAAATCTGTATTTTCCACCACAGAATTTCTGGTCCTCAACAATGTACTGGCTGAATTATTCTTATTTAACAGACTCGTGCAGTGTGTCCCTCACAGAGGGTAGGTAATGGTGACTTGCTGTGATCGCTGTCATAACTGGATTTTAGAGTACTCTAGTAAATTAAAGGAACTTAAAAGAATGTAATTCAAGGCAATGAAATTACTTTGGGCTTTCCTAAATGACTGGGCTTTGAGATACTTGAAGGGTGTAATGACATCACAGAATGTAGGTCATGATTTTAATAAAAAAAAAAAAAATTAAAAAAAACCCACAAAGAAAACAAACAAACAAAAAAAAAACAGGTGGGAAAAAGAAGAAAACCAAACAACCCCAATAAGTCCTTAGGTTTATAATAATAGAGGAAAATTTTGTGTGATTTTATGAATGCTGTAGCTTGACTGCTGCATTAATTGTATCTCTTGCAAAGATATCCTACCCCAACTACAGACATTTATTTTCTAATATGCTTCTTTCTTTTCCAAATATCCACTGTTCACAGATTATTTTGCCTGCCTCCCAGCCAGAGAATCACAGGATCATTTAAGTTCAAAAAGACCTCTTACATAACGGAGTCCAAGCTTGATCGATCCCCATCTTGTAAACCAGAGCAGAGCACTGAGTGTCCTGTTCAGTAGTTCCTTGGACGCCTCCAGGAGTGATGACTTCGACACCTCCCTGGGCAGTCCTTTCCAATGCTTAGGCTACCTTTCCATGAACAAATTCCTGCTGATGTCCAGCCTGAGGCTCTCCTGGCACAGCTGGAGGTTGTTCCTCTCCTCCTGTCCCTGTTCCCTGGGAGCACAGCCCGACCCCCCCGGCTGTCCCCTCCTGTCAGGAGTTGTGCAGAGCCACAAGGTTCCCCCTGAGCCTCCTTTTCTCCAGCCTGAGCCCCTTCCCAGCTCCCTCAGCTGCTGCTCGTAGAACTTACTCGCCAGAGCCATCAGGTATCTTACTGGATATTCAATTTTGTGTCAATGTTTCTGTCAAATTACTTGTTTGCAGATGACTTTTTACAGAACTAGCTTGTTGATAACTGGGCTATAATTAGACTTGCAGGGGTCTGAAATCTTAGTCCAGCTACTGCCATTAGTTATCCTAACAGGGACAGGCATATCAGTAGGTTGATCAATAGGTAGATCCAACCAGCCAGCCCTAACTTTGATCAATTATTTTATTTACTCTCTGAACCATTCAGATATGAACAAGTTCCAGTCTAAAGCTGTGTACACAGCCATCTAAAAGACAATATATTTTTGCCAACTCATGACTGGATTCTGTCCACAAATGTCTCAGAGATGTCCTGCTTGGTGCCTCTGCAGAGAAAACATTCATCTGCCTGGATTCAGTGGTAAAAGCAGGTGCTGTGTCACTAAGGTACCAGAACCTTCTGGGACTGCTGCCCTCAAGGAGAGCTGCTACAAGAACATGCAGACACATTTTTGCATGAAGATGATCAACTACTGTCACTAGAGAGCTTTCAGCATGGAGAAAGTTATGTCTGCTGCCTGAAACAAAGAGATTTTAATTTTCTCATTCACCATCTCTAATTACTTTACACATTCACATATTTATACATATATTTATTTATTTGCATGCTCAGTCAATTTAATTAATTTGAGAATCTAAGCTGTATTTAATTTTTGGGCCCTTAGTAAAATAGTCTGTAAATCAGTGCTGTGTTTCCTTGGCTGGTAAAAGGGAAGCAGAAAATATAAAATATCTTCTAGAGACCTTCACTTGGAGAGCTCTCTACCAAAAGGCTGAGCATCTGAATTAGGTAAATAGTATCTTGTTTAGATGGGTGCCAAAAACGACCTCGCTTCTTAGGGGTGCAGGCTGTAGACCTGCAGAGATTCTTCCAGACTCACTGGTGGTTTCCATAGAGCTTTTAGCAAGTCCTTGCCCACCTGTTTGGTTTGCACTCGAGGTTCCCTTCTCCAGTCCTTGTTACATTTAAGATACAAGCACTGAGAATTTCTACTGCCTCATCTACAATATACTGCTTAAAGTGACTTTTCTTCCAGAAGCCAGACAGTTTGCAGCTAAACAAACATCTTTAGCAGCTAATGGCTTCAACTGCCACCATTTTATAAAATAGAATACAATTTTTTTATTAAATGATTTGTGGTTATTCAGTGGTGAACAATATTGATTTCTCTCCGTGTCCCTTGCTTGCTCGATTTCTTCCATAATACTAAATGCATAATGTTTGTTAAACAGACTTGGCACATCTTGAATTTTTGTTTTTCCATACTCACTGATATATTGCTTACAATTTGTCTCTGGAAACCAGATAAAGCTCCATGAGTCCAACTTGTACATTTTTGCTGTAGTGGCTTTGAAGCAATTGCATGTTTATTTACAGATAAAAAATTGAGACAAAAAATAACTAAAAAACAAAAAAAAAAAAAAGCCCCAACAAAAAACAAACCAACAAACAAAAAAATGCTATAAGAGGAAGAAAGGAGAAACATGAGAAATCCTTCCTAAAGGATTCCTGAATAGCTGGAGAAGAGGTTTGAGTTACATGAATATTTTATTATATCTTGGTTCTCTTCTTTTTTTTTTTTTTTTTTAATTGCTTAGGTAAAAGGTTCAAAGTTGCCAAATCATACAAAACTTCAAACATATTTGTATAACCTCCTTGAGAAAGGAGACAAGAAATAAAGTTTCCTTTTTTTTTATCTTTCTTTTCCTGCTTTAAAAAAACTAGATTATCTTCAATGCTCACTCCAGCTCCCAGTCCCTCACCAGGAACACCCTCATGGTGGCACCTGTCCTGAAGATGGATAAATAGGAGTATGATATCTACCTACCAGCATATTCCCAAAAGTTCTCTGTGAAAATGATTTGTAACTGGAATTCATGCTGGATGGAGGAAAAAAACAGACCTACTAGCTCTGCTTAACTTTGAATATTTTACTTAAATGTATCAGTTTGGAGGCTCATCTCCATAGCCTTTATATATATTCAATAAAGAGAAAAAACTCACAGTACAACTCAAAAACCATAAATCAGACTTTTACTACCTATCATTTATCTGTGAAGCCTGTAGCTACCAAACAACTAACACAAGCATGTAAAACAGGTTTCCAGAATTTAATGCTGTAAATTTTCATGGTAGTTTCTTAGCTAAGATTATAATTTCCCATGTATCCGTTGATTTTTATATTGATTTTAAAGTTTGATGATGGCCTAAGATACACTACGTATTTTACCAAAAAATGGCCCTCATGAGGATTTCTAAGGCCAAATCTAAGTGACTTCAGACACTGGAAAGTATGAGAATTGCTTTGATTTGCAGGCTTTGTAAATGGAGAAAGCCAGAGAGAATGTAATTTAAACTTTAGTGATAGATCAAAAGGGTGCTGTGAACATGCCTCTAATAGTTAATGATGATAAAGAATTCAGGGAAATGTTCACATCATCCAAAGGGTTTATTAGATTTCACCCAGTCTACTGTTTCATCTTCTGTAAAACTTATTTACTAAAGGCTTTAAGTGTGAAATTGCTTGGTTTTTAATAATGGGGATATAAGACCAAACTATATGATGTAGTATGGAAGCAAGAAATAAGGCACCTAAAAGTGAGATTAAAAAAATCAAACCAATGGTAAAAATAAATAAGGTGAGGCTTCAATGTTTTTGCAAACATAATGGGGAGCCCAATTGTCTCTCCTAGATAATAGGAACAATGGAGTGCAACTTCTCTGGAGTGACAAGAGGGAATGTCTTCAAACTGAGAGTAGGTTTATATGAGATACTAGGAAGAAATTATTCCCTGTGAGGGTAGCTGCCCCATCCCTGCAAGTGTCCAAGGCCAGGACGGATGGGGCTTGGAGCAACCTGGGCTAGTGGCAGGTGCCCCTGGTCATGGCAGGAGGGCTTTAAGATCCCACACTCTAAATATTTCAGCCCTCTGTGATGGATGAGTTCCCCTGGTAGTTCCATCCATGCAGTTCTTCATTCTGGGACAGTGTGGTAACAGAAATAAAAAAACTAAATATAAAAATAAAAAAGGGGAAGCAATGCTGGAGGCTTTTGTTTGTGCATTTCAGAGTGACTTTCAGCTGCTATGTAACATGAATTTTGAAGTGAGACTCTAATGATCAGTCCTGGGCACAGAGACCCTAGACATGAACACTTCCTGCTGCACAACAAACTACAGTATTTTGTTACCAATTTCTCGTAAAAAGGTCCAACCTACATTATTTGCACCCACACAAGCTTTAGACTGAAAAGTGTATCCTTTACCAGCCACTCATTAGCTACCAAAAGACCCTTTCCATCAGCAAAAGCAAAGCTATTTGCAAGAAACCTATTTAATTCTAACTGAATGATGAATTTGATGTGGGTTTATATTTAATAAATGTCTACTAAAACAAAATAGTGATCACTGAGTGTTTGACCCTTAGATACCAGGGAATCAGATTATTTTCATGCCAGTATAAACCAGCAGAGAATGAGATCCTCCTAGAAAAGCTGATAAGCAGTCTTGGTGCTGATAATAATGTTTAGTCTAATTTGGCTTGGACTGAAAAGGAAGTGCTCCTTTCAGGATAAAAGATTCTCAGTTTGGGATAGGACCCAAATTTTTAGCTTGGGTTTGCTTTTTGGGTTTTTTCCCCCCTTTAAATTGACATTTTAGAAGTAGGACTTTTAACCTGTAAATTGATTATTTTTGTAATGGATTCTTTTCTTGCTTATTTAATGTCTTATTTATGTTTATTTATTCTTGTTATTAATGCTTATTTATTCTTATTATTCTTGCTTATTTATGTCTTCCTGTTCATGAGCTTTTTTGAGCACAGCAGGATCTAGGACATGTTTTAAAATAAGTAAAATAAAAAAAAGTAATGACAGCAGACCTGGTTATGACCAGGTACTAGGATTTAAAAATATATCAGCTCCAAATTTTCCAACCACCATATAACCAACCAACTGATATAATGATAAAACAATAAAAATAAAAGTATACTGGAGAGCCTTTCACAGTGGTAACATCTGTCTTAATTATGTAAATGGAAGGCTATCATCAAGCATCAAGTTCTCTTTAATAAAACCTCAGAGACGGCGAATTTGTATCACTTAGACAATTGCATTTCACATATACAAGCTGCATTTAAAAGTACACATCCTTTATGTGCCATTTGTGAACTGAGAGTTAGAAAGCTGGCAACCCCTATTATAAAACATGATGGGAAGCACAAGGATTCCCTGGGGAACTTTGACAAACTGCTTCATAATGGTGGAATTTAGAGCTTCTTTCCCTGCCTGATACTACCGCACACTACATTTCCAATGAGAAAAGTTATTTCAGCTGACGTAACTGCGTACAGCCGAGCTATCACCACTGTGTGGTACCTACGATTTTGAGTAAATTTAGATTAAGAAGCTGTCATGATTCAATAGATTCTTGGGCTGCCTTATGACTTAGAGGAAAATATTGTGTTCTCACACAGTTTCTGATCTTCTGCCCTCTGATTCCTGTGGAATCAGAAAACTGACCAAAAAAATGGGTGGCTGCATTCTGACTGATGGGCTACTGGTGTACTGGTGTAATAGTAAATTTAATGCAGCAGTATTTGCATTTTGTGTTTGGGTACTTATGCAGATTCTCACCTGCTAAAAATTAGCTTCCCAGGCTTTGTGTTGTCCTCATAAGCCACAGCTCAACATTTTGGCTGCAGGGGGAAAACAGCAGAGTTTGCCTGAGCTGTTTTCAACACCACTGCTGCTCCCCAGCTAGTCTGGGGTTTTGTGACATGTGGGACAGCAGTGTGTCATCCTGCCTGAACCAACTGCATCAGCTTATGGTAAGCAACATCTTATGCTGTTTTATTTATTTATGAAATCTGGTGAGAAACTCCGAGTTTATAGCTCTGATCCTGATGTTTCAGGTTAAACCTGTAGTTGGACCATCCTGACCTTCTGACAGGGATCCTGATCATCTGAAGTACATTCCTGGTTCCCCTGGGCTGCTTTTGGAACTGGAACTGATGCCTGGAAAGGCTGACCTGGAAACAGAGACTAGGTAGAATAAAAGGATAAAAAGGTATTTATTAAAAGGATCCAGCTGGGGCGGTGCACGAACCCCGCCAGGCCTACACCCAAGTCAAGCCCACAAATGGTCACAAAATGGCCACCAGTCATGAGGCCTCACACTGCTATAGGTTTTGGTCCATCAGCATATTGAAGTTAATTATCCAATTACAGTTTCCAGTTAGGAAGCTCCATCCTCCTTGTTCTCTCCTTTTCTTCACTGTTGTTTACAGTCTTGGGCCTAAAATTTGTTCTTGGTCCCATGCTAGAAAGGAATTGCTTTGTCTCCTTACTCTGTCAAGAGAGCTTACCAACCCTTTATATGAAGCCCACAGTTACACACTAAAACAGCATAGAATCTGAAAAATATAAAAGCTAAAACATAAGGCATCATTACAAGCACCTCTCCCATCACCTGCTGAGCAGTATGACACAAACTGATGATCTGAGGCCAGCGATAAATCACAGCCTAAACCCCCAAGTTGTGTTTCTCTTCTTCTTTGCTTTAGCCATATTTTCCCAAATTAACCAAGTGGTTTTCTTTGTTGTAACTCCCCTAATGGATGGATCAGTTAATTCCTCCAATGGATTGTTTTGTTATTTTTGGGTTTCTTTAAATGTGAATGGACTGTAATCTGAAGTCCATAGTTATGCTTTAGGGCATGACTACTACTACGCTGTCTCCTTGAATCATGTTTTTCTCGTTGCTACACTACTGGTTGCCGCTCTCCCTCATTTTATCTTGTTCTAATAGTTATTTTTTTGCAAAATTAGGGCTCTGATTACAGATACTCCCTCCTGCTTTTCACAACCTCTACAAAAACCTGGACAATTTCATAGTCTGGTTTTAACTTTGTACTTTTCTCTCTTGTTTCATATATCATTGAATTAGGAAAATGTACCAGCTAGGCTGGGTTAAATTATTCATCCCTCGTGTAAAGAGGATTAAATGTGGGAACTCCAGCAGCTCCTTTCATATCAGAGGGACCCACTTATCTGCAGGTCTGTTATGAATCATTTTTGGTACCTCCTTCTGGACTGATTCCTGGAGAGATACCCATTCAATTCTCCTCTCAAAATTTAGATTTTATTGGTAGTGCAAGCTCTGAGAGGACCATCCTTAAAATTATCCTGGTCACCCATATTAGGATTCTCCCTTGAATTATACTCCCATCCCTGCTTCTGGTCGCTCTCTACTCCACTCACCACAAGAAGTTTGCATCAGCCCCTACTCTGATTTTTAGCCTCTCCCCCTTAAAGGTATTTCATCATCTAAATTACCTCATAAACAAAGCAAAATCATAATAATGAAATTAGAACAATAGATAGTCCCCACTCTGCTCTATATTCTCTCTTTCTCTTCAGGATTTCTCTTCAGGATTCCTGCTAATGAGCAAAACTGGTGGTTTTATATTTCTGTGACAAGACAATTTGTGGCTCAGTGTTTCCTGCACTGCCTAAGCACATTTGTCATAGTCCAGACTCCACTACACTTAGACAGGAATGTCGAGGAAAAAGCAAGTGAATTATAGTTTGACTTAGGTTAAGGTTAGCCCTCTGAGTTGGCAGAGAGATAAGTCCTGGGTAAACTAGACAGCTGTGGTCAAAATGGACAACTGAAGTGCCAGGAGACCTTAAAAAAAATCCGTACAGCTCCTAGAGTTAACCTTTACAAGGCAGCAGAAGCACTCATGAAAATGTGAGGGGTGGATGAGGAATAGGAAAGGTGAATCACAGAGCAGGACTAGACTGCTTGCTCCACATCCTCAGATAACACAGAGGAATTGAGTCTGTGCTGACTAAAGCAGGTTGCACCTCAGAACTGAAAAGCAGATGTAATTCATCTTGAATTAAACAATAAAATCAGGAGCTAAATCAGATTTTGATTTCAGGCCCAGTTTGTGTTACTCCCTGGTAGGAGTACCTGGGACATGAAATGAGGAGAGAGGCACAAAAAGACTGGCATTCTGTCAGCGATTGCTTTTTGCTGGAGAAAATCTGAAAACAAATATATTAAGGAGCTGACAGACCTTTAGAGCCCAGATGCTTGGGTCTAAGCATTTTAGATGAATTTAAGGAATTATCATTACAACAACATGAGGTATTTACATATGAATATACTGATTCAAGCAACAATAGGGAGACAGACTAACAAATAGCACCCGTGGTGCAGGGCTGTGAATATGAATAAGTGAGTGAATAAGAAATGGTGAGCTGTTATTGATCAAGTCCTTCCTGGAAGGTCTGCAGATCTCTCACTCATAAAGAGATTTATTCCTCAAATATATTTATCTTTAAGAAGTAGACATCTACCTACAAAGATCAGTCTGTATATGAGTTAGGTATCCAAGCTATCATTATTATCAATGGAGATCAAGTCAATGTTTAAAATGAAATGCAGGCACTCAGCTGGTCAAATTTAGGTTAGGTTGATTTTCTGCCCAGAATGCAATATTTAGCCATATGTTTATGATAACGAACACTGTTAAGAGAAATTCTTAGGAGAATTCTTAATGTTGCCCATCTTGGTTCAAACCTAAAAATGAGTTAGCTAGGTGATAATTGAGCTAATTATCCTTACTGTTATCCTATCCCTGTAAAAGAAAAGTTCACTGCAAGTTCACTGTAACTACTGAAAAAAAAGTCAAGTCAGCTTCGTTTCCAAGGTCTGATGGTTTAGCAATGAGAGACAAGTTTAATTCTCCCTGGCAAAGTGCAAGAGAAGCTCTTTGTGGTAGGAAATAGGACAAAAATGAACAGAATTTGGGACTTGACCCATTCAAAAGGTTAACTGCAAATTTACAGAGTCCGAATTAGGCTTTCTTTTATTCCACATCGTATGAGTTGTTTTCTTTTCTTTGCTTTCTTTTTTCTTCCCCCAGCTACTAGAATGCATCACTGCTGTATTCTTCAGCCAACATCTGAGAACAAGCCACACACTATAGCAGCTATTTTAGGAAAATATTTAAATATTTCCCTCTGAAACTGGAGGAAATGGGTGCTTTCACTACATTCCTAACAGCGGGAGTTTAAGCACAGCCTCACAGCAGCACTTCAGGATGTTTTCTTTAGAGGGAACAAAATACAAAATAAAATATAGCTGTTATAAACTGTTAATTATCATTTATAATAGTAATAATCCCAAAGAACTTGATCATTACTGTAGTTAATGATCAGTTTGTTAGGGTTTAACTGCCTTTACTTCCATCTAGGGATACTTAATTAGCAAACCAGTCATTAAATACTAGTAATGACTAATTATTCGAGGATTAAAAGCTTAAATATAAATAAAAGCAAGACTGAAACTCTTAAAATTAATGCGTTAATGTACCCCTTCCTCAGCATGAGTTACAGGCTACATCCTTTCATTATGACTAGCCAACTTTCTATAGGGTTTTAATTCCCTCAAAATTAGTTTCTTTTTTAATAATCTCTCCAGATGCTTAATTCACATATATATTGGACATTGCTTCAGAAACCCAAATCTTTCCATTTAACAGAGTGCCTTCAACATTGCTAAAATTGTTAAATTCTTTTCTGTGTTCAGCATGCTTTTGGGGGGGTGGGGTGGTGGTGGGGCTTTTGATCTCCATGAGTTTCATATTCTCAGCCCCATCAAGTCAAGCTGCCTCCAGTTAGCACAAATACTATTATTTCCTATGTAAGATATCAAATGTACCTACACAACTGTATGAGGATGACCAGGGAAAGCCAATACAAGGCAAATATAGAACGGACCAGCTTGAGCCTTTTAGATGGTGCAGGACCAGGTGCTCTGTGTGCGGTAGCAGAATGACAGTGGTAGAAAAGACAAAGGCAGGAAAGACACAGTCTGTCATAATAGAGAAAACCTGGATGCATAGATACAATCCAGCTAGGATAAATATCCACAAATATATGAGTTTATCCAAAGCACAAAATGTACGGTGTCTGCAGGCCACTGAAGTCTTACAGATAGAGAAAAATGTAATTTAAGTAGGGCAAAATATGTTCGCCAGCTTGCACATCAGTTTACTTTTAACCCGTGTCTGTTTAACAGAACCTATCTGCCTTACAAATGAACCATAAATAAACTACACAGTGTTTCCACAAGGGACCTCTCAGCCAAAGCAAAAACAAAGTTAAATTTGACAAACCAGGAAATTGAATCATTTGTCCTCAATCTAACTGCAAAGATTATGGTAAACTACATAACCCCGCTATTTAAACACAATGGCTGAATAATCCCAAGATTAATTCATACTTCAGGAATGGTTACAAGTGCCAAGGCATTGCAGGGAGACAGTTGATATATCAAGACAAAACTATTGTGCAGGATTTGTGCAATCCTTCCTTCCTTCCTTCCCTAAATTATTCTAGAGTATTTCAGTGGGAGTCTCTTGGGAATATTTTGTGTCAAACAATATAGTTTCCCCTCACTCTTTTTTCAATATGGTATTTGTTCAATAAACCCCAGGATATATTCTGTTTGCAGAAATCATAATTGCTCTATTGAAGTCAGTGAATCCATAACTTGTTAATCTAGTTTTTAAACTGAACACTGTGAGAAATCCTATTAAAAAGTCACATAGTTTTTTCCACATTTCTGTTCTTGGGACTTTTCGTAGCAGAAGTATAATTGACCATGTTGATGATACAGATCTGGTTTTTCTTTATGAATCTTGAGTTAATGTTTACAGCAGCAGAAGGTCATTTTTCAGCTGGTCAGTAAGAACATACACACGTGTTTATGTTCTTTCTGAGAGACTCTGGTTATAAAGCCTCCCTTTGTTGGGTTTCATGTGAACAAATGCAGACACAAAACTCCTATGAGCTATACTGCCAAAATACCCATTTTTTTCTTATATCGATTAGAGTGAGTAATGCAAATGCTGCCATATCCGTAGTACAGTCTGTATTCCCAAAATAAATCCTAATTGAGCAGACATGATGAAGTACATTTTATCTATTTTCTTTCTGTTTAAGTTTCACTTGCTCAAAGTTAATTCTGAGCTTTTATTGTTGAAAAGGTAAAGAAGTAATGAATACCAAATAAAAGCTATCTTTTTTTTCCTTTTGGCTATAAACATGAACTTTATGTTCCATGTTGGCTTATGGAAGCTCAAGACTGCT
This sequence comes from Bombycilla garrulus, assembly GCA_013400315.1. NCBI lineage: Eukaryota > Metazoa > Chordata > Aves > Passeriformes > Bombycillidae > Bombycilla > Bombycilla garrulus. The sequence goes on along the minus strand of VXBU01017028.1, from coordinate 92,898 downwards.
CCAGGAATTGAAAAAATGTCAGAAGGAGGCTTTAGTGTAATGTCTCCATGTTTATATCACAATAACTGGCAGGTACAACCACCATGTGTGGTGCTGACACTCGGTGAAAAATAGAGAGCCACAAAATTATACTTGCCTCTGATGAGTCTGCTAACTCTCACGAGTGAAAATAACTAAAAAACCTTACTTTTTCAACATTAGCAGTTGCAATTGTAGGGAGGCTGTGTGTGTGTGAACATTTGTGTTTTAAACAACCTTCAGGGGAAGAGACTTGACATTGTGCCATCCTCCCCTCTCCTGCCTGTACAGCATTAGCTGGGGACTCAAAGAAGGAAAAAAAAGACCCTTTCTTACTCTTAACAGTGGATTTGTAGCTTTCCTTTCATCTGTGCCCAAAATGGAGCTTTCTTCTGGCTGTAGCAAAGAGTCAGGTTTCTAATGGAGTGCACAGCATTTGTTTCTTTCTGAGAGGTGTGTGGTATCACGGCAGTTCAGCACCATTAGCATTCACTGCTACGGGTAAGAGAGAACTCTTCTACATTCATTGATCTCTGTCTGATATGCTTAATGAAAAAATACATCGAATATGATAACACTGCCTTAAGGAACAGAGGTAATTATTCAATTTCTGTGTGTTGAGAATAACTTGCTTCTTTCTTTGGTATACATCAGAAAAGGAGAATGCTATAAGCACAGTTACTCTTTCTTTTTTCCTTTTTTTTTTTTTTCCCCCCTCCCATTCTTCCCCCTTCAAATAAAATATCTTAACCACCTTCTGGTCTTCTGTGACCAGGTTTAATTGAACAGTGAGATATGAAACAAGGAAAATGTGAGCAGTAACTAACTGGTGAAAGACTCTGGGCTGCTGTGGCTGCTCTGCACAGTGAGGTTGAGGTGCTGTCCATCATGCTGTGAGGAAGCAGAGGGCTTTAACCCTTTTCTCCTCACGCACAAAGATTCCACCATGTTTCTTTAAGCCATTAATAATTCTTCTCCAGGCATTTTGTGCACTCCACAAGTGTTCAAAGCTCTGTTAACACACCTGCTTTTGAGCAGAAGCCTCAAAACACTCTCTATGATGTGGAAATCTCTTTTCCAGCATGACCAGCACATCAAAGGAGGTGATTCTCATTCTCCCTCTCTCCTCTGGTCTTTTTGATACTCCTCTCAGAAGTTCTAGGAAGGATGTGGAGCTGCTGGAGTGGTCCAGAGGACGCCACAAAGTTGCTCAGAGGTCTGAAGACCTTCTGCTCTGGAGACAGGCTGGGAGAGCTGGGGGTGTTCACCTGGAGAAGGCTCTGAGAAGACCTCAGGGCCTCTGCCAGTGCCTAAAGGGGCTTCAGGAGGGCTGGAGAGGGATCTGGGACAAGGACATGGAGGAATGGGACAAGGGGGAAGGGCTGCAAACCAACGGAGGGCGGCATTACATTAGATACTGGGTGTCTTGGTCTGAAAGACAGGTGTCTGCTAAGGAAGGCAGGAGCCTCCCTTGAAATGGAAAATTATTACAATTGTGAAATTACGGGGCTCTCAGGCAAAGATATGAGAATAGGAATAACAGTTCTTTACTAGGGAAATTAAAATAAAAATGCAGTGGTACAAAAACACCACTGACAGAGTCAGAATGCAACCTGACACCTTGTTGTTCAGGGTGTTGGCAGCAATCTGATTAAATGGTGGCTGCAGTCCTCCTGGAGTGACAGATGTGGTTCTTTGAAGCACTGCTCCTGTCGAAGGTGTAATTCTCCTCTGAAAGTCCAGTGATGGTGTAGATGGGTTTGGTCTTCCCCAAGGAATCCAGTGGAAAAAGGGTGCATTGGTGTTCTCAATCTCAGACTTTTTCGAGGTAGGAATGCTTGGCTCCTCCCCCTGGGTGGAGCATTTCACAATGGGCTGATGTAATTTTATCAGTCATACAGTGACACTCAATGGCCCACTAACAGAAGGTATCTCCTGCCCCACCTGGTTTTAACAGATGGTGATAGAATATATACTTCTGGTTACATCTTGCATTGCAACCTAAAACACTGGGAAGGAATTCTTTTCTGTGAGGGTAGTGAGGTTCTGGCATGAGTTCCCCAGGGAAATTGTGGACACTCCATCCAGGATGGGGCTTTGAGAAACCTGATCTAGGGGAAGGTGATCCTACTCATGGAACTTCACTGTCTCTAAATTCCCTTCTTACACAAACTATTGTATGATTTCATGATTCTATGATTCTGTGGTTGGTAATACTGCTGTGGATGGAAGAAGCACAAAACACAAAAACAACACAAAAGGTAAATGGCTGGAACCATAGGAAAAACAGAGTTTCTCTTGCTCTCCCTAAGGATATTTTTGTCTCTATTCTTTGTTTATATGATAAACTTTGGATTTTGATATATACCTCAGCCACACAGTGTCACCCTGATTTTTGTAAGACTTTCTAAGCCTTCTGATATTTACATATTTGTGAAGAACTTTCTCACACACTTTCTGTAAATACCTCACTGTTTTTGCATTCCTTCATAGAGGAGGAGAAAAACTGATGGACTGTTTGTCTGTCCAGTGTCTTTGGAGAGGTGGCACTGCCACCGTCCAATCCACTGTCATTTTTGGAAAACTATAAATACTGGAGTCAGAAAAAAAAAATTCTCTTCTCCTCTCTTCTGATCACCTGAGCTGCGGTGTGTGTCTGTGTTCTTTTGTGTCCTATAGCGACAACACAGGACAGAGACTCGGCTCACTTGAAATGAAAACCAAGGAAGTGATTTGCCAGATCTTGTCATAAAAGACCTGACTTCATGTAGTGCTCAGCTGAGATTTCCTTTACAAGACTGTAATATTTTTAAGGGAGATCATCCTTAGCAACAACTTCAGAGCAGGTTCCTCTCCCTGTATATATGCTTGGGAATTTGGGTTCATTATCAGAATCTGAGACTGATGTGGGTTGAGAGGTGAGGAAGCCATGGATGGGTGTCTCCTTCAGAATGGGCAGCTACGGATCTGACTGAAAGAGCCTTACTTATTTTTTTCTCCAGTGTCCTTTACTACCCAGAACACAAATAACAGATTGAAGGATAAGCATATGTGATGCATATCCCTATTTGTCTATCCTTAGAAACATAGTTTTGTATTCAGTACTTGTATTCATTTACAAACAGGCAGATTCAGCAAAGCTTCAGACCAGCTTCACTTAGTGCAAATGCCACCAACTTTCCTCGTATTTAATAGACTAAAATGGGAACCTACAATCATCACCTCAGCTTTAAGGACCCATAATCTTCCTAGGCTGAGGATGAATCCATCAGGCTCCACCTCTGAAAGAACAGGGAGCAGTGGAATGCATGAGCCCTGGGTACCCAGTAAAGAAAAACTGCTGCCCTAGAATGACCCAGGTCCCAACTCAGAACTCCATAAGCCCTGCTGATAACGCATATGAGGATGATAAAGTGAACAAGGAAGTCAGGTTGATCATGAGATGAAGAAGAAAGGGGAACTAGTGAGACAGAGAGAAGGTAAGGCTAAAAAACTGACCTAAACTGTGAAAGAAGAGTTAATGCAGAGGGACAAAATGGGAAATAGGCAAGTCATCATCACTGAAGACTAAAATCAGAAATAAAAGAAAGAAGTCTTGAAGTTTCAAACTCATTCTAATAAAAAGCTTCTTTATGTGACTGCAATTTGACCTCCATTCTCTTCTTTAGCAGCCTGAGTTTGAAGTATAAATCAAATCTCTCCTGTACAGATGTGTCTCTGATTTCAGAGAGGTGCAGACACAGAGGGAAAAGTTGCCAGATTTGAGAAAGACAGTTTTATGTATGGAAACCCCTCCTCCAGGAGACCCTTTTGGAAAATTTAACCAGGCAAGACAAAGTTAAAAAAGAGGAACAGAGAGTTTTAGGAACATTATTCAGCAATTCATCCACCCTCCTGTCAAGCAGACATAAAATTCCATGCCCTATTCACCCCTGATGCTGTTCTAGACCCAGAGCAGTATGAGTCATGTGAACCTGAGTATATGTACCAGGGCCAGGCCATTTTCACTCAAAACCCTAAATGGTTTTCAGGGCCAGGCTGGGCAGAGCTCTGAGCAATCTGGTCTAGTGGGAGGTATCCTTGCCTATGGCAGGGGGTAGGAACTAAATGATCTGTAAGGTCCTTTCCAGCCCAAACCATGCCATGGTTCTGTGCTTCATGATTCCAAGTACATGTGAGAGGTGGGCCTTTCAGCATGGAGAAGAGCTGACTGAGAGGAAACCTCATCAATGTTTACAATTGTCTGCAGGGAGAGGCACGGGCAGGGTCTGAGCCCAGAAATTCCCCCTGGACATGAGGAAGAACGTCTGTCCAGGGCAGTGACTGAGCACTGGGACAGATTGTCCAGAGGGGGCATGGAGTCTCCTTCACTGGAGATATTCCAGACCCCTCTGGACACAATCCTGTCCCCTGTGCTCTGGGATGGCCCTGTTGGAGCTGGAAGGTTGGACCTGGTGACCCCACTGTGGTGCCTCCCAGTCTTAGCTACCCTGGGTGGCTCTGTGCGTGCTTTGCCAAGGCACTGTCTCAAACACCACACATCAAGCTTGGCCATTCGTCCTGACAACAAGCAGGAGCAGCAGCACACTCCGAAGATGTGATAAATATTTTTTAGTGTCCCATTACTGCGTAGCCATCTGCTATTTATTGCGATTTTTCAGACCATAATACATCTATCTGATATTTATATAGATGCTGCTTTTGTTTCCATAAGAAGTGTATTGTAACTTAATGTGGCATTAGCTTAATGTTCCATTAAAACAGAGTGCTGGCAAGTGTATGCATGTGCATATGTATATCTAAATTACTATTTTCATACTCACATTGAGGCAGTGCTGAGAAGTCATACAGATACTGAACTTCTGCTAGGCAATATTTTCAATACTGAATGAAAATAACTTGTTTGTGCAAAGCCACCCATTTCCCTAATTACAGCCACTCCTACTGTAAGAGGAAATTGATAATTGAGTACAGCAGGAAATAAAGAGACCAGAGTTTTATTGTCTGTTCCATTCTTGCTAGTATTATTAACTTGTTCCTATCCTTGGACAAAAGAAAAAAATAAAGAAGTCTCTAATCTTATTATGGCTTGGTTTCTCAAAGTGTGAAATTATACCAGGAAGGAAATATGAGGCTGTATATATTAAATACCAGTATAAATTAGTCTTATAAGATCCCAGGTTATCAACAGAGACAAAAGACCAATTTCCCACAGAAATTCCTCCAGTCGCTGTGAGGCATTTTAACCAGCCAGAATTAGTAAAGGAGATGCTTGTCTGTTTTAACCACTTTTGAATTTCATAACAATACTGAAAACCTTGGATGAAGTAAACTAAACTAAGAGGCTGCTGAAGGTGTGTCAGGTGTCCAGGAGATGAGAACCTCTCCATAACTCTGCCAAAGCTGTTGGAAGGACCTCGAGTGATGTGTTTTCAGGCCACACACGTTGGCACTTGGCAGTGTGAGGATTTCAGGTTCCCCAGGGAAGGTGCAAATGCTGCTCTATTATCAATAACACCCTGTGTGTAGCTCAGACTGCCAGCAGATTTTACAAGTGAGCTGTGGAACGTGTCAGGAGACTGGGCAGGCTGAGCTGAGCGACTGTTTCAGCCTGTCGGGTGCCCTGAGCAGTGAATGCACTAATGTCAAACTAACCTTGAAAACGTGTGTGTTTAAACATGTTAACCAGAGCAAGGCCTGCAGAAATGCCACAAAATATCAAAGGAGAATAAGACTAACTAAATGCTGTCTGAGAGTTTCTTTCCTTATGGAAACAGGGTTGTTTGGGTTTTTTTCCCCTCAAGGTCTTCTACTAAGCTAAAGAGATGGAGGTTCATTGCACTGATTTACCACTCGCTGAGGGATGCTGCCAGCCTGACTTTTTCCATTCACTCCTGGGCTGACTTCTTTATTGAGTTAACAAATGCATAAAAATAGGATAATATATCCATGAATCACTCCCATAAACGTAGCTCAGTACAGGGCAAGGCTCATGGTGGTGGTACTGATCCTCCACAGCACTACAGACATCTGCTGTTCTTTTCTAGGAAGCCCCCTTTCTTTTTTTCTTTTTTTTTTTCATGTGTTGCTTGTAGATGTTGGATCTTGGCAATCTGAGGCTCATCCCTCCCTTTCTCCATATGCAATAAATCACAAGATGGGATCATACCTTTGTATCAGGGCTCTGGGACCCTCAAGTTGTGGTGGTCTGTCACACAGCATTTATGGGACCATAATGTAGTCGTGGTGGCTTTAAAGCCCATCAAAACCTGCACAAGCACAGCAGCATCGGGGCAATGTGAGGTTCCCATATGGAATTCAGGGAGGCCATTCTGCATGCAGGAGACATAGAACAGTTTGGGTTTGAAAGGACCTTAAAGACCATCTGATTTCAGCTTCCTTGCCATGGACAGCAACACTTTCCACTAGATCAGGTTACTCAGCCCCCCATCCAACCTGGCCTTGAACACTTCCAAAATGGAGATGAAATCTCATCTCTGTGCACAAAAGCACTGCTCTAGACCAAGGCTGATGGTGTGTTGTACTGATGAGCCCTGAACAGCTCTGTAAATAAAAAACTCATTACAGGATGGCAGGGCTTTTGTTATGCCTAGAGACATGCTGCAAAGGCACTGTTTTTAAAGCCCACTTAGGAAGATGGTGAATTTACTTGCGTACATGGCAATGAAAATTAAAAAAAACCAAAAAAACCTAAAGTAGGTTACATCATTTCTAAGCAAAAAAGTAGTGCATTTGCAATCTCATTTTCCTGTGCCAACTCTGTAAATATGAGTTTCATATACATAAAAAGAAAATTGATGATTATCCCAGAGATTAATTACTACTACAGGGGTGACATCTCCAGGCAAGGGAAGATCAGATTTCCACGGTGCTCTGCTGTGCTGCACACCACATAAGAGACTGCCTCTCCTTTGGACAGCTGAAACACAGAAACTTTTCCCAAGGGAAAATTGGAAAATGAACAGCAGGAAGTCACACAACAGGCCAGTGCCAGGGATATGGCCTCAGGGCAGGGCTCATCTCCTGAGGACATGTGTGGTACTTTCTGAGTGTGCAGGGCAGAAGGTAAAACTGGTGTCTCACATCCTCAAAGCAAGCAGAGAAACAAGGGCTGTGCTGTGCAGGGCTGTACTGAAAGAAACAGGGAGAACCGATAGGGAGGGAGATACGGGAGATGGTGTGGGG
>VXBU01017028.1:65613-85213 GCA_013400315.1 Bombycilla garrulus | reverse complement strand
CCCCAGACTGCATTCCGGCAGCCCGCTGGGCTGCAGGGAGTGCTCGGCAGCGCCCGGAGCCGGCCGTCATCGCTACAGCCACGGGCAGCCCATTCTCACTCCCACTCTAATTGACGGCCACTACCAGGATCTCTCTTTTTCGATTGCCTGATAACAGAATTTATTCGTATTTTCTGCAGCCTCTCTTAGACATGAGGCTCACACTTTTTTTCCCGATTGCAGAAAGGCCTTTTTAGCAGATGGGAAGCCTTTGATTTTGTGCATATGCGGGAGGGAGCCACTTTAAATGGGACTTTTATCATAGACTTGTAGAAAGGCTTATGTTGGAAGGGAATTTAAATATCCTCTAGTTCAGACTCCCCCACCGTGGACAGGGTTGTCACCCACAAGATCATGTTGTTTAGACCCCACTTTTCTTCTATTATTCCCTTCCCAGGAGCTCTGTTTGCCTTAGGATTCAACAAGGATGCTTGGACAAGAATTAATGGACTGAAAAAGCAGCTTTAAAGATGTCATTTGTTCAAATATTTTTGAAGATTTGACACACATATCAAGTTTGTTTCCAAAGTTAAATAAAAAACAACAACAACCACTCTTTCCCTACTCACCTATACTAAGGATGCAGCAGACAGGTACTTAAATGCAGCAGACACGTACCCCAAATATGTAACACCACACACTATGAGCACTGTGGAGCTGTGGCTGCCGCATCCCTGGAGGTGTTCCAAGTCAGGCTGGACAGGCCTTGAAACAACCTGGTCTGGTGGAAGGTGTCCCTGTGCATTTCAGGGGCTTGGAACTGGGAGGTTTTTAAAGTCCCTCCCAACCCAACCCAACAAGCCTGTGATCCTATTATTCCATAATTCTATGGTGATATCTGCATTAGCAGCTCAACCCTGCATTGGTTTTGTAAGGAAGGGCCATGCCAGCTCAGACTCTTTGCTCCAGGTGGAAATAGCTGTGTGCCAAAATTTGTGATGAGGGCTACTCAAAACTACGTTACTCAGTGTAAGCAGAGATTATTGGTCACAAACATGTGCTTTATCCACATTAACAGCAGCAGCTCTTGAAATAAAATCCACTTCTCTTACAGGCGTCTTTTCTCTGATTGATTTCCTGATGATGGATTCATGAATTCCACCAGGAAGGCCTCCTCAGAAGAAAGATGAATGGAGATGAGTGCAAGAAGGAGGTGCAGGACACTAACAGAGAAGATGTTGGTGTTATTGTCTTGTTTAAACCAGAAGAGATATTCTAAGAGAGGAGAGTAAAATTAATAAAAATACTTGGCAATGGTAAAGCCCTTCACTGCTGTGGGAGGTGCAAATCTGGCTGAAGCACTGCCATTATCCAAAGTGCTCCCATACCCCTTGGACATCAAGCCTTGTGATTTCAGCCCCTGCATGAAAACCATAGGAAGGCATAAGAAATGTGCAGGGAACTTAGCAGGTTTTCTCCCCTCCTCGCTCTCTGCTGTAATATCAGCATTTTCTCTATACTTGTCAGGAATAAATTACAGGTAATTCTAGGCAGCAAAATAAATTTAGTTTTCCTAGCTGCCTTCTTATCACAAAGTCTTTATCTCTGAAAGGGGTGAGAAGTAGGAGTTATTTCAGCAGGGCTTATCACACTGATCACAATTATTTTGCTGTTACCTAAGTGCTCACTGCTCAATGGTTGTATTGTTTCATCTTCAGCTGCAATAACTTTACAGCAAGGGGCTGGATGGTAATAAGAACTGATTCCTGCATTAAGTGTATTATTTCTCAAAGTTTAAAAAGGTATGTGCAATCATCCTAGTTTTCCAGGGCTGCAGTTGTGCTCAGGCCTAAGCACCTGAGTCATTTAGCTGGATTCCTCGTAGCTGCCATTCCCATAGCTCTGTGGAGAGCTGACACACAGAAATGCACCTTTTTTCCCCAGCATCAAGAAGCTCTGCAGCCAGCTCTGGACACGTCTCTCCCACACAGACCAAACCTGACACTGTAATGGGATGTTCTGGAAGATAAGAAATCTTCAAACTGTGGTGCTGGCCACAGGCAGCATAAAGGCTCCCTGTTTAGAGGAGTATCCCATGCAGGAGACTCCTTGTTTCAATTAATTTGCAGCACAGACACAACCTCACAGCAGTGCAGGTGGGGAAGGAGCAGACTGGTCCTGTTGAAAGGCTGAGAGAACAATACCCCCAGCTCAGGCTGGGTGTGAGGCTGCCATCACACACAGCCCCACTGAGCTTTCAAGAGCAAGTAAATCCCCGGTGACTGCTGAGTCAAGGAAATTTCATGCCAGGCTGACTCGGGTGATGTGCATATCAGGATCTCTTCTTTCCTCCTCATGCCTCTCCTTCACCTGAGAACACCCTGCTCTGCTTGCTGACTCCAAAACCCTGCCCATGAGGCACCGATGCTGATTAATTTGGGATGTCCACTAGAGCTCCTCAGCTGCTTGCTTTCTCATCTCAGATGTTTCTGGCAAGGGTCTTCTTACATTCTAGTTACCACATCTATAGAAAGGCTTCAAACACCAGGATAATGTTTTAAAAAATACAGGGGATTTTTGGTGCATGGGAATACTGAAGATCTTGATGAGTTCTAGCATAAAGCCAGAGGATGCTTTGCTTAGGAGATGCAGAAGTTACCACGTTCCTCAAAGCACCCCACACTCCTGCTTGGTACCCCCTTAATTCTTTGGATGTGAGTAACTATTCTTCATTCTCTCACCACAGGAGCCCCTTGCATCCTCCTTCTCATGGAAAATGAGGTAACCCTGAATCATGCTGGGTCTCTCCAGAAGAGAGAGAGATCCACTCATAGCATGACAGGGGAGCTGGGCTTATCTCTCCCCATTCAGTGATTCCTGGGGTGTCTGCTCTAGAGCAGCCTCTGATGTGAAAGAGCACAAATATCATGTTTGCAGGCTAAAGAACGAATTTCTGCAGCAGAGGAGGAACAGATATTTTGTGAAGAATAATATAATATTTTCAGATAATAATGCAAAGAGCCAGGGATGAATTCTTTTTAAAAGGTCTGATTCCTTTCTCAGTTACTGAGGAGCTTTAGTTATCACTGTAAGACAAATGTTGCATCAGTATTTATTTTAAAATTAATTTCTATCACCAGTCAGGATTTCAAGGTGGTTTTAACCCTTTACATTTCCTGTAAAATACATATATATGCATAAGAACAGATGGATTTATGCTATTTAAGGCCATCACTATAGACTGAGAACAGAGAAAACAGTATTTTGAAGCTGTTCAATTAGCCAAAATTTACCTTATGATTTATAAGAAAAACAGATTCCTTTTTCTGTCTCCAAAATCTTAATGTTGGCAAATTAGGAATCTCTCCCTGCCTACTTAGTTACCAAGGCATGCTTTTTAAAAGGCTCTGATATTCCAAGCCAAAATTGTGAATTTATCTCAGAGGACTGGCAATTTTGCAGGAAGATGTAAAAATAGTATTTCTTTCCCTTCTGCCACAGACATAAATTGTATTTCTGACTGCAAGAACATGAAAATACATGCTAGCCAGGGATTCCTGACCAGCAAATGGCTCCCATGTGCAGGGGAGGTGGCTTTTATTTTGCTTCATCTCCTTAGCTTCTTCTTCACTCTACACCAAAACCTGGTGGGGAATTCTTTGGTGTCCACAAGCTTTTATCACCATAATTACTTACAGCACAGTAGGTTACATGGTCCAAAATGCAAAGTGCAAGTCCAGGAGTGACTGACCACTTAATTTACATCAATATTAACATGCTTCATATCAAAAATAATGAAAAAAAAAAATGAGCTCATACAATCTTTGGACAGAGGCAGCCTCAATTTTGTCTGGTGGATAAAGGTCTGATCTGCTTGTTTTCCATGTTTGCTTAACATGGAGAACAAGCTCTTAATGATTCCATACATTTGGGCCTGTAAAAATTTAAAATTAAAATCGAACCCCACAACAAATTATTTGTAAAAAGGTTGCCAGGGGGACCTCCAGCAGACAGCAGACACTTATCATGTGAGTGTGTGATTCCTGTAGATCACTATTGCTTCTCTTTTTGTTCTTGTTCAGCTCATCTGAAAAATTGTGTGTGATTTTGCTGTAATAGTATTTTTTTTTTGTTTGGTTTTGTTTTTCTTGGGAAACAAACAAGTATAAAGTAGTCCAACACACTGTAGAAGCTGATGGATCTTACAACAGTATAACAGGACCTTGAACAGCCATCCACACATCAGAAACTACTGGCTTGTAATTTGCAAAAATTTGTTGAAAGACACCCACTCTTCCCAGTAATTGCACAAAATTCAATTATCTCCTTCAGGCATCAGATCATTGGAACTCTAACTGCAAACTCTGCTTTGAAAGGCTTTAAGCTTCAACCCAGTGTCAAGAACAAAAAAGATGAAGGGTTGCACTTGGAGGACTTTGGCCAGGTGTTATTCCTGGTACCCCTACATTCCCCTGTCCCTGCAGCCCTACAAGGACACCCCTAAAGCCCCTCTGAGGTTGTGCTGGATATTTATCCCTGACCTTACATGTTCTCAGTCCTTGCATAATCGTGGTCCAATGTCTCTGAGCTGGGCACGCCGTAAAATTCATGAGCAGATAGCTTTGCAAATATATGGCTGACTGTTTGGAATGGAATAATTTTCTCTGTGCCTGTCAGCGGGGTTTATGGCCAGAGTATTCCTGTGTCACAGTTTACTGGGTGCTTTCAGGAATCTTGTGCCTTTGCTAATACTGAACAGGTGGAAGCTATCATTTGTTATTATTTATTTAGTTATTTATTTGTTATTTCATTTTTTTATTATTATTTCTGTTGGGGCAAAATGCTGTGCATAACAAGCTGGCATAAAATTTAGGATGCACAGGGGCAGAACTGTAAGTTAACTTTATCGCCCGGATTTAGTGCCAGCCCTTTACACGGAGCACCATTTGCATACATCAGAGATTCCCGGACTGTGTGTGTGTGTCCAGGTGACTTATTCATTATTATAATTTATTTCTAGCACAGCAATACCTCGAGGCCCCAGGGAGAGGCAGTTGCACATACATGCATATAATGAAAAGAGAGTTCTTGCCCTGAATTGCTTAGCGCAGAGCTGCCTACCTGGTACAACAGCGTCCCATGCAGAGATGCCAGAGCTGCCTTTAAATGAGATGATACATTTGTGAAGCACAGTAAAATGCCATGCAGAGACACTCCCTGTCCTGGAAGCAGTGTAGTTACATCACTACAGGCCTATATCTGGGCTAAATTTGCAGTAAATAATGTATAAACTGACAGCTACAATGCTTTGGGTTCTATCTGTCTCTGAAAATGCATTTTCCTGCGCAGATCTCTTCTTTAAATTTGCTGCCTAAACAGAATGGGTAAAATAGCGGCTAAAAGTTTTAAATTGTCACACTCAGGAGAGAATGCAGGGTTTTTTTCCACTGTAGCTTTTTCTGACAAAGTGGGATAATGTTCCTTGAGATCATCTAAATGAACCTGTCTTCACTGAGAAAAAAAAAAAATTGACAACCTCTCCCCCCATCAAACCCACAACCCAAATGCAATTTATTTAGCTTTAGTAAATAACATATTTTAAATTCTCACACCTTGCACACAGAGGTAGACCTGGCTAGAATGAATTGCTCAGAGTAGTAATGAGCTTCTTACAACGACAGATGAAAATGAATTAACACTAAATGATGTTGGGTTTTTTTTCTTTCTTTCTTTATAAAGTACTTTTCTACAGGCAGGAATTAGTGCAAGGAATTCCCATGGTCTGTGCTGTGCAGGCCGTCAGATTACATTAACACAGTGGTCCCTTCTGACTCTACAGTCCATTAACTTAAGTATGAAGTTAGAGGAGAAAGGGGGATAAAACCTGGCAGTGGAAGTAATTGATTTTTTTCAGGTCAGAAATGAAATCAAATCAGAACAGCAAACATCACTTAGGATCAGGATTTTTATTTATTTATTTATAATGTTCAGCAAATTGAAGCAATTTGCTTTGGGTTGAGTATCCACATCAACCTGAGATAATCTGATTAAATTTCTTTAAGAATATGTTTAATAAAAGCTCAGGTGGAATTTATAAAACCCAGGGGCAGATGTGAAGACTGTCCTGGGAAAAAGGGAAGTTTATAGGCTTTCTAGTCCCTCTGAGGAAATTTTTTATCAACTTGATCCTCTGATCTCTTCTTCATCTATATGTGTCCATATGGATTGCTTTTTTATTTTTCATCAATATGTAAAAATATAGGCATTACACTTGTTTTATGTTTCCAAGGATATTTGAGGGCTAAATTTGCAAAAGCAAGCTCAAAGAACATAATGATCTTTGTTACAAGATTTACTTTACAGTATTAATGACAATATGGAGCAGCTAAACAAAAAACAGATTAAGGAATACTGTCATTATGAATAAAAACATTGCAAGGGTCCTCAAACCATGACATTTTGTTCTGCTTTGGAATGAGAAAAAAAAAGTCAGGCGACTGAGTTTCTATGAGATGCTGATATTCTGAGCTACAAGTATTAGTTACTTCCGTGTTTTATCTACTCTGACAATTCTCTGATAACTCTCTCTTTTGGGACTTTTATGATAACAATCAATTTCAAGGGGTTTGAATCTTTCCCCATCCTCAGAATTCAGTTTATTTCCCCAAAGGCCAGGTGTATTTGAAATGAAGATGCCAAACTAAAAATAATTAAATAAATAAGTAGAATTAACAATAAAGAACAGGTTAGCATCTTCCTTTTCCCCATGGCTAATTTTTTTTCTCCAGAGGTCATAAAAGCTTCTGGAACGATTATCCTCCTGTTACATTCTGGAAGAGCACTTTTAAATAATTTAAAAAGTAATCAGTTTTTTTAACATAATTACTATCATTATATTTTTTTACATGGGAGTGAACTAAGAGATAAGTACCTTCCAAGTCAATAAATATCTTAGCCTGAGGCCCTAGAATTTTATCTGTGAAGTGTTTATCTTACTAATCCTCCCTAGAAAAAACAAAATAATTATTGCCTAATGATAGTAGACATAATTTTTCTGTTTCAATTGCTAAGCAGTATGCCAAAATATTTTTCAATATCAGAGGAACATCTCTTGAGCCTGGTTGGAAATGGAGTATAAAGTGAAACATGGAACATAAATCCACAGGTATTTTTTTCCTGTTACTTACAAAATAAGTATCAACCTGAGTGTTTGGCCCCCTCCACGAACCTTGCAGGAATCATTCCTCTGCTGTTAGTCAATCAAGCCCCTGGGGAAGGAAAGATCCCATTTACTAATAAGATTTCAAGGGTCGACAAGGGAAGACTTTTCATTATAATGGTCTTGTTTTCTGAGGAATGGTTAAAGACTTCCCAAGGTGAAGTACTGAGAGATGTAATCTCTTTCTAATCTCCAGGAACTGCCACTTTCTGTTATTAATATTGCTTCCCCACCATGGACTACAACTCCAGAAAATACACAACACATGCCTGACATTAGCACATTTTCAAAATCCATTGATTTCCATGACATTCGAGCATGTGTCTAAGGAAAAATTATGATTCCTTCTCCCCCTGGGAAAAGAAATTATCCCCTGATTTAAATAACATAATGCCTACATATCAGTAAATAATTTAAGTTCAAGATCCACAAAAAGGTATATAAATAATCATTTCATTCCCTGTGCACATTTCAAATTTCATTTTCAGGGCCATTGCTATTAACAGCTACTAATCATGGATTCATAGAATAATTAAGGTCAGAAGGGACCTCTGAATACTATCCAATCTAGCCTGATACTAAATGCAGGCTTAATTAAATCAGGTTGCACAGGACCTTGCCCACTTGAGTTCTGAGTATCTCCAAGGATGGAGGTGTTATTATTACTTTTTTTTTCTGTTGTTGTTGTTGTTGCTATTAAAATGGTATATTACAAAAAAATTAAGTAGAAGCTGAGATTCTGAGCACTCCCAGTTCTGTCACCACTGGCCCTATGTGAATCCATCCTTTAATGGGATTTTTTTATTCAAGTCAATATAACTGGAGCAAAGAAAAGGCTTTGTGTCATCTGAAGCTGCTCAGAGGGTGTCAACCCTAAGGCAGTTGTGCATTTAGAGGTCTCTGCCCTCCCTGCTCCCTTCCAGGTGACTGTAAGGACATGATATTCTCAAACCCATGGCAAACCTCCCTTTCACAAGGAACAGAGCTGAGGTGGGTAATGAGGGTAAGAAAGAGCAGGCTGCAAAGAGTCTTTAGGAAAAGCATAAAGGAGGAGAGGGAATCCATAAAAATCCTTGTCTGGAATAGCATTAAAACCAGAAGACAGCTAAAAGCTTGAAGACAGAAATATTCACACCATTTTTTTGCCGAAAAGGGGATGAATCGCCACCAACAGGATGCTGCTGCAGGTGAGACTCAAGTATGAGGGGAAGAAGGGGAAGATTCTGGTCAGGAAAACAAGGGGCAGGAAGCTGATTTCCTTGCTGACTGATGGGAGCTAAGAGCTGGTGCTGGGAGCAGCCGGGAGAAACAGCAACTCAGAAATCACAGACACAAGTGATCAGATTCCCTGAGCAAAGTAGTTGCTAAATAAAAGCTGAAAATATGGGTGAGAAGCTGGTTTAGGAAAAAGAGATTGGAGCAAAGGATTGAGAGGACAACATCTGTAAAATCTGTAAGGATTATTATGGAAACTATTCAATTGAAAATACTTTTTTTTCCCTCATAAAATAAGCCATGTGAGAAGGGGGAACTGTAGGGAACTGAAAATCACCCACTGATCCTGGAGCCACATCAAGCAGTATCCTCATGCTCTCCTGGGCCTATCACAGAAACCAGACACTATTTCCATTTCCTTAATTCCTACTGCTGCAGCATTTTATAATCCCTTTCTATTGTTCTGCTTCTCTCTCATCATTTTGCTCTGTAAAAAGCAGACAGGGATATATTTACACAACTTATTGTTCCTAAAGTAGTACAGGCTGTAAGTTATTCCTGAGCATCTGCTATCAGATTCTGATGGATGTCCTGAGCTGTTTGATACAATCTCTGTGAAGTCAAAATTGAATATTCTTTTTCACCCTGTTCTGGTTCAGCACTAACACCAATCTCCTCCCTTATATCTTCATCTCCTTTCAGCTGTTTTCTCTTGAATTACTGATCTGCGTCTTTTTTTTTTTTTTTTTTTTTTCTATTTCTTTTTATTTTAGTTTTCTTTCCCCCTTCCTAGTTGCAAAGCAATATTTTAATTATCAAATAATATTTTTTTCCAGAATGCTTCTCATCTATCTCCCCACAATCCTAAAAC
The DNA here is from genome assembly GCA_013400315.1 of Bombycilla garrulus. Lineage (NCBI taxonomy): Eukaryota > Metazoa > Chordata > Aves > Passeriformes > Bombycillidae > Bombycilla > Bombycilla garrulus. The sequence goes on along the minus strand of VXBU01017028.1, from coordinate 75,929 downwards.
AAGCCCTTAGATATTCAGCCCTCATAACGGCCAGTTTCTTTGTATTCATCTTGAAACAGTTAGACTAAAATAAAAGAATAAATTAATTAGCACATACAGTCCCAGTTTTGGATCTAATGCCTGACTTAGAAAGATCCATGAGATGAGGGAAGTTAACTTGTGCAGCAATGCACATCACTGACAAAGAGTCCTTGTACTTCAAGAACTGAACTGGCTCTTTAACGAGAAAGAAAGAAAAAAAATTAGTAAAAAGCTAATTACATCCCTGCTGTAACTACAGTTGGCAATTAAGCTTTATGTGCAGCACTCACAAACACACAGTAAAAGACAGAGGTTCTTCCTCCCACAGCACCCAAAATCCAGAGGGGTTGCACCAAGGCAGACCAGCTTTGTGTCTTGGGGCCTGACTGGAGCATGGTCCATACAATTTGGGTCTTCACTGGAATTTACAGGAAGCTTCTGTGCACAGCTGTTGGCTTTGTGTATGAGTTGCTGTGTGCACTCCTTGATTCAGAGCTGAGTCTCTGGTGGGGTTTTTTTGTGGTATAAAGAGATCCAAAGGGACACCTGACATTAGTGTGACAAACAGTGTGTCAAACTCACCTGAGCATGTAAAATCATAGTCCATTCTGCATTCCGTTATGATTCCTCTCAAGTTTCAGTTTACATTTTGTGCAAATGAAGGGCAAACCCACCACTTTTATGCCACGTGGATGTTGTTAGTGTCACTTTAAAAGCTATCTCAGAATAATGTCTTTCTTCCTAAAATTTATTTTCTTACATTAGGACACTTTATTTATTTTTTTTTTTTTTGACATTACAGCTCAGTGTATGCTGGTAAATTAAACATAAAGAGCAATCACAAGTATGCATGAATAAATTTAGCTCCACATGGGAAGTCAGCCATTGATTTTGCTAAAACTATTGGACTCATCCTGTGCATCTTGCTTTGGTCACTGCCATTTAGGGCTCTTGTAAAACAGCCCTTTCAGAGTTACTAATGGGAATACATCCTTTATTGAAGAAGCAGGAAGTCCAACTGCATGGATGCCACACATTTCACACCGTCAAGTCTGAGTGGAAAAAAACAGTCCCTCATCACATTTAAATGACTTGAATAAAACCACTGAAACCAAACTACACTTTCTTCCAATATTTTAAGAGATTCACAAGATATGAGTTCCTTGATTTTCCGGAAGTACTTGTGTATTCCCTTTAGCTCATATGATCCAGGAATTATTTCACCATTTATTTCATGCCGGACAATTAAAAGGTTTAGTACAAATCTAATAAAAAGTGAGTAATGTATCCATTCTTCTAGGCAACCTCTTCAAACACCATCACATATAACCCAATGTATGGCTGCTTGTACTGATTAGCAGAGGACATGTTCAAAACGTAGAGGTATCATCTAGCAAGCTACTGAATGAGGCAATCCTGATGTATCTACCCCTGCAGACAGAAGAAAACTCTGCTGGAGTCAATATCTGTTGGCAGGTGGTGAACAGAACAGGAGCATTAGAAGGAAGAAGATCTAAAGGAAAGATTAAGCCATAATCACTGAGAAAGTTTCTGTAATAGAAAATCAAGGCGCTGCTTTGCATGGTTCCATTCTGTCTGGGTTGCTCAGGCTGGCATTAAACAATATAAGATTAAGCACTTGTCAGATGAACTAATGAGTTTTGGATTGATTTCTGTCTTCTGCAATGCTACTAGCATTTTTGACAGATATGATTTATAGGGCATTCTTTGGGCCTGTTCATGAGAAAAGCTGTTTATTTTGGTTGATGGACAGGGTTTCTAATGTTCCCAGTGGAGTGTGCAGATGGCAGGAAGGACAGTAATCTTTGAGACCATCTCTCAATGTCTAGGGTATGTCTCTTATAAATTTGTAATCAAGATCTTAAGAAACTAATGCAGGCAGGCTTCCTCTGAAATTGTTTTTGCGACCTTTGGCCAATATAATGCTCCCTGAAAAAATGTATGTCTGGTACTTTTGCTGTTTAGTAAATGGAGCTTATATAGGCAATCAAGAAACTATACTTTCTTTTTTAATTGATGTGACACATATAAGCAGAGTTTGGCACATTTACAGTTTTATTCCCTCCAGTTTAGGAGACTTTTTTTTGGTACATTTTATGTCTATGGATATTTAGTGCACTGGTAGACTACAAAGGAAGAAAAAAGAAAACCAAAAGAAAAAAACCACAAACCGCAAAAGAAAACCAAAAAACCCCAAAAGCCAGCTAGGCAGTCTGCTTTGGAAACCCAACAGAATATCTAACACATGAAGATAACAAATCTAAGCAGCTGCACCACTGAATAATTTTTATCCTCATCTGCTCTTCTTGTCATTCATTGGTAATTTTTTTATTTGTCTTGCTCATAATTAGACTGTACAGTCTTGGAATGTGAGCCAGTTCTAAGCTGACGTGGCTGCATTGACTGGAAAAAAAGCTACCCTAATACAGAGAAAAACATGGGTCTGTCTCCTGTCACTTTCTTACTTCTAAAACTAACTAATAAGTTTTAAAGAAGGTTTAAAATACATTAAGTAACACTCATATAAGCATCTCCTGAAAGCTTCAGAGGGGAGGAATGATTTTGGAGTGAGCTTAGACATCTAAGATGGACTGTTTCCACAGCTGTCAAGTGATGAATGTTTGTGACACTATGCTGAGATGATCCCACAGTCTCACTCAAATTCCAGTCCTGCACAGGTCAGCTGTCAAAAATTTGGCTTCCTAGCACTAAGATTTCAAGAAGTTTGATTTTTGGAGAACATAAACTGCTGGCATACCTAACCTAAGGCTTAAAAGTCTGAAGCCTTTGACCTGTTCAATTACTCAGATCCTTTTGGTCTCAAGTCCTACTACTAAATCTAGAGATGGGACGTTTTATCCCCAACCCCTTTCTCAAGTGTGCGTATATCTTAAACCCTAAATTTTCAAGAAGACCACTCAGTCTCTGTACCCTTGTGCCTAGGGGGTAAAGATTTTTCCTCAACAAATGCATAATCCAGGCTGAACAGCAGCAGAGGCACAGTGATGCTCCATTGGAGAGCTGAGACTCTGAAGAATTGGCTGCCTCTGTTATCTCCAGAAGCTTTTGGCACAACTTGGGGTGGTCTTGGGCACACGACATCTACGCAGGACAGACAGAGCCTGTAGAACCATTGTGCCCTTCTGGATAAGCAGATGCTTAATGTCTGTGATTAGGCACCTAATTCAATCCTTCAATAAACCTGTGGGAAGCCTCCTACTTCAGTCCTGGCTTCCACTTTTCTCTCATTTCCTTCCCCAGGATGTTGGATCATGTAAGAAACACTAGAAAGAGCGGCAGCAGAGCTGGAAACCAGGTCAGTGGAGACAGCTCAGCTAACAAGGGCTGCCAAAGCAGAGAGAAGCAGCCAATGTTGCATAACTGACAGAAATCAGAGGAACATACAATTTTGCAAAATATGTTAGATATAAGCAAGAATTAGAGATTAAGAAGATTTGATATATGGAAGAAATTCCTGCCTGGGAGGGTGGTGAGGCCCTGGCATAGGTTGTCCAGAGCAGGTGTGGCTCCCCCACCCTTTGGGAGTATTTAAGGGCAGGTTGGATGGGGTTTGGACCAATCTGGCACAGTGGAAGGTGTCCCTGCCCATGGTAGGGGGTTGGAACTGGATGAGCTTTAAGGATCCTTCCAACCCAAACCATTCCATGATTCTGTGAAACTTATTAATGAGGTCATTGAATACTAAGACAATTTTTTATATCTTGTATTAAGACACAGAGTACAGGGAAAAATTAAGCTCCAAACTCAGCACAGGACCAGAAAAGCCCAACATCCAAACAGCCTTTTTGTACATTGGACACACATTATTTGGTGCCAAAGCTGTTCCTCGGCCCAGAGGGCTTCACCCTTTTTATCCACAACAACCTAAACATCCTGAGTTGCTTTTGCTTCCCGTTGACTTCAGCTGAACAATGCAATTACTTTTCAAAGGTATCTGTAGTGCAAGCACCCCTTTACTCTCACTTTAGGGAGATGCCAGGTCCCTCTGTTGAGCCTGTAAGTTATTGCATTGCATTAGTGAGGCATGAAATCTGTGCTGAAACACTGACACTTGTAACCTCGGAGCTGCTGCCTCGTTATCTGTGAGCACACAGGTTGTGGTGGGTTTGCAGCTGGGCTCTGTGTGCAAAAGCAGCATAGCCATAGTGTCAGCCTCCTCATTTACAAATTACACCATCTTCCTTCTCTAAAGGTATATCACTAAACGTGTCCTGGCTTATTCCTTCTTATCTAAGCCTGCATGTCAAAACTGTACAATCTCAGGTGAGTTCTCACTGCACATTTGTGCAGGAAAAATTAGTGATTGCTTGCCCCTAGTTAAGATCCTCACTGAGAAATCACAACTTCTTTTCCCACACCTGTGTGCTGTTGAACACTCTTCTGCTACTCTCGAGAATATCCTGATCTTCCCTCCCTTAAGATGTCATTAAGTGAAGACCAAGCACTTTGCACAATAAGTTCTTGCTATTATACCCTCTGCTCATGAGCTTCCACATTGTAGTAAGAAATTTAAACATCTTTAACACTGACTACTACATTAACCATTTCTTCCTATGTTTTATCAATTTTTTCTTCTGCATTGATGATGCCTTCTTCCTTCATGTCATTACCAACTGTCATAAGCAATCTCCAGTAGTTTGTGCCAAAACTGTTTAAAAAACTAATAATGCATGACCCCAGCCTTTAGTAATAACAGTAGGCCATTTCTAGTCTCCTATTACCTCTTGTAATAGTTTCTTAGCTTTTTAGAGAATTTCTAAGGACTCCCCATTTTCTGCTCCTTAACAGTAAATATCTTATGTGTTAACAACTAAACTTACTATTATTATTTAGCTCTACCACACTCATGAATATTTCTAACAAAAAACTATTTTATTTGAGAAAGGTATTGATTTTATCTGCACCATTTCTCTATTATTTCCATCATTTGACTATTCATTCCTTGGAGCAGTTGTGCATATTATTGAGATCAGCTGGTGAACCTGAAATGTAGTGGATAATTTTAATTTCCCTTCACTATTTATGGTGCCAAATGTTTTATTTTCCTTTTGTTATACATGCAAGTTTGGTTTTTTATTTTTCTTTTGCTATACATGATAACACCTAACTTAGCCCTGACATGATGTGATTCACACAGGATGTGATTCTTGGCACTTTCCTGTGCATGGCCAGGAGCTGGACTTAAACGATCCTTTTGTGTTCCTTCCAACTCAAAATATTCAGTGATTTTCTGATTTTGTGAAATATATTTTTTCCCTCAAGTTGTTATTTTGAGAGAGTTTATGACAGTATCTATCACACACATGCTCATTTAGGAACAAAACTCATGAAGCATTGGCTCTATGTTGTTCATTGTCATTTTAGGACCCATATCTTTATTAACTTTCCAATCTTACTAGGAAAATTATTTAATAAGACAGAAAAAATATCCAATTTTAGGACCATGTGCTGGCCATGGTTTCTTTAGTCTCAAAAAATGAAAAAATAAGGGTTGTGCTGAATCCTCACTTCTTCCCCATCACCTTCAACTCATACCTACAGGAGGATGTACCAGCTACCACAAGCTGTATGCCCTCTGCACCAGCAGCAGAACAAGGCAAATCTTTCTCACACATGGGTGTGAGGTTTTCCTTCCCTTAGACACTTTATGCCTGCTTTGGCCTAGGCATAGTCTATACTCACAAATTCTTTGGGATATAACTTTTTTGCAGCGCATTCCTGCCAAAGTTCACAGAGTTAATCCAGGGCTCAGAATGAAAACTCACTTTGCGCTGCAATTTTATTGACCTCTGCAGTCAATAAATCTCCCCTCCCTCAAATAAGTGAGAGAGTGCAGCACAAAATCCATTTCTCACTACTGTTTTTCTTTGGTTTGATCTGTTAAGAGCAAAAGTTATTCTGCTTCCCCTATTTAGTCCCTGCAGGTTAAAAGGACAGATGAATTTGGGTGAAATAGTACAACTGTCACCTACTGGTTTCAAATGAGGGTCTGGGAAAGGATTGCTCAGAACTTCGGGTGGCAGGTGATCTTTTTTTCTCATACTGTAGATCAAAAAATTATTTATTGGAAGAAAAAAAAAGTGCTCTTTAAAAAAATAATTCTTTTGATGTGATATTATATAGCCACTCCAAACTTCACCTTCTGTCCTCAAAACTCTGCTATTCATACCCAATATCAAATGAATCAATCCCAGACTCTTATGGATGATTATTACTTCTGTGTATATAGCAATTAAATCTCATGGACATGACTCTTCTCATTTTCCATCTGTTCTGTGTCAACGAGCTGTACCAGTGACCTTTTTTACAACCATGGCCGTTCTCTGTTTGTACTGCAATTTCCACACTTGTGTAGTGAAAATAATGACAACATTCTTTCCAAGGGCATGGGAAGATATAACAGTGAATGATGTCCCAGGGGCCTAATTCAAAGCCCACTGAAGGAGCTGAGAACCTTTCAGCTGAATTCAACATGCATTCAATCAGGTGCTGTAAAAGCCAGATCAAATCTCAGGGTTGATGCAGCCTCCTGCTTCAGGCAGCAAGTCATGTAGCAATCAACCCTAATTTCTGCAAACAGATTTGTTTATTAATTTATTCATTTTTCATTCCATAAGTTTCAGGCCTTGGCAGGTCCCCAGTAAAAGTAGACAGTGCTTGTCTGTGATTGTCCGTCTGAATCATATGGCAAGGGTTTTAATCTGTTTGGTGCAACTACATAAGGCAAAGGATAGAAGTACAATCAACTGGGATGTGTGCATATGTTCCCCTTATTTTTTTCCCTCTTCAAATGGTGAACTCCATAATTTTTTTTCAAGCTGGTGCAGACCTCTAGATAGATTTTATTTGCATAGATATCTTTATGTCAAATGTCCAAATATGACCTTTCTCTGCAACCTTTCCTGTTACTTTCAGAATTAGGCTGTGCACCTTGGGCTATGTCTGTCCTGGTAAATTAGATGTTTCCCGTGCTGTTCTCTGACAGTGAGGCCAACAGGGAAGGATCAACCCTGCTCACACAAATAACATTTCTCGCTGTCCAGAGCTGAGTGCTGTATGTAAAGTGCCAGCTGAGATTGGCTTCCTGCCCATGAAAACTTCCAGTCTATTTTGGGACCTGTTTGTTAGACTCAGAGTCAGCCCAGGTCAGTGCCACGTAAGGTAAAACCTCTACAAGCAAACAGTTTGAAAGACCATTCTCCAGAATCTGGGAATACTCTTGGGGCAGTTAAAACCTCTGAGGGGAGCAGAATGCAGACTGAAAGTAGTGCCTTTTGATGAATAAAGCATTTTACTTAAGATCAGAAAAGTGTGGTGTGTCCAAGAAAATTCAGGCATATAATTTTGTCACCTGACATCATCTTCAGCTGTCTCTGTTTTTAGCTAATGAAGAAAAACATGTGCCTTCTGAGACTCATCTGGAGAAATGGCATGATATGAGAGGAGTTTTGTTGCCTTTATGTAGAAGGAAGTCATGAATATTTTGATCCACATGAGACTTTAAAAATCCTACTCTTCCTTTATTACATAAAAAAATATCCCTAATTCAAATTTTCTTCTATTTCTTTTATTTTATTTCCAAAGTCTATTTATTTTTCATTCCTGACTTCACAAACTAAATTGTATTTGGAGGGAGAAAAAAGTATACCTGAAATTAGTTGAGTTTGTAGAAAATGAAGACTTGAGACCAAATCCCATGGCAAAGATGGAGAAACAGTTGTGGTTTTCCAGGAAAATCTATGAAATCTCCAGCATGGGAGTATTTTAAGAACAACCCATGCAAACATGTGCCTGCTGATATTTTCCTAGGGCAAAGGAATAGACCAAGAGACCTACTGAGATCCTGATTATTTTGTTATTTGGAGCCTAGGGTTTTATAGAGTAGCGGTGGTTAAAATTGTTGTAACTTAATTTCACACTATCCTCCTGGAAAAAAAAAAAATCAAATTAGAATTTTCAGTTTTGAAGACTGTAAATTTACCCCTATTTTGTCAATATGCAAAATGTCAGTGATTATATTAGTCAACATTTTTCATAATATAAAACTTTTAAATAAAGTTGTTTAATAATTATATGCCCTTTTCCAATGATTTTTATGTTAAAATCTAAAAGTAAATGAATTAATTTTTTTATCCACTGGTGTTAGCATCATATCACTTTATGGATAGTGAAACAAAGACAATGAAAAGAAACAAAAAACAAAAAAAATATTTTTAAATACTTGTGAATTCTATAAAGTCATAATTTTCCCCATGTTTTTAAGCATTAAGAGCCAGTTTGACATCAATACCCTGAGTCAATAAAGTACTTTAAATAAAAATTTAGCTACCAATTTTGACAACATGCTGAGTCCTGTGTCCCATAGTTATGCCTAAATCAAAATATTTGGACATCCAAACATCATCATGGGAGAAGGAGGCTGGTGAACCTGAAGAGTAGATACAGTTTGTATTCACTAACATAAACTAAAACTGCTTCAAAGAGAACTTAAAAATCTGTTCCTGGCCTTTGTGATCCAAAGACTCAGAGCAGTGACCTTCTTTATCTCACCTTTCAATCACAAGATGCACTACCTCTTGTTTCTGAAGAATTCAGCCACATTCCATATCACTAATGACTCTCACCTTCTAATTTAAGTTTTTTGCACTACAAATCTACTAAATTTATTATTTACTACTGGAATTAAATTCTTTGTTGGTAGCCTTTTTTTTTTTTGGTGATTTCACAGATGTAAGCAGAGGTGACCTTCAAGATGGGGAACCTCACTGGATTTACCACCTGCTCCACCAAGGGCCTACAGACCAACATTTAAGGTGTCCAGAATATATTTTGGTAGTGAGTACAATTTTAGCAGAAATTTAATCAACTTGCCCCTGTTAAATATTTATCCAATTATGCAAGTGACAAGCGAAAAATGAACGAATTCCTTTTAACATAATATAAAATAGCACATAGCAGAAGGGAATTTTATCATTAAAGATATAATGAGATCATGAACACCTCCAAGGGGGTGAGTTAATCAAATAAGGCCATAATATGACAAGCAGCCTGTCAGAAGAAATTCTATTTGCTGCAGTACGCGAGTTGCATTTGAGTTAATAATTGAGTCGCGTAACCACCCTACCAACCTTGTTAGAGGATGTCACACTCAGCCTTGCTGATGAAGGAGGAAAAAAGGGGATGGTTTGAAGGGGGAATTCCCAGAGCTGATATTGACAGTGGGTGTAATTACAGGAGCTGCTGACTCTGACAGATAGAGACCTTTCCCTCAGGTGTACACGGTGTGTACTGCCCTCCCTCCTCCAAAATAATGATGCCCCAGGCATTAAGTGTATATATGCTTGAAGAACTAGCTGTTTAGAGAGAACAGTCTGAACCTGAAGGGACTCAAGATATACACTTTTCTTTTGAGAAGTAAGAATTTAAGGCCCATACCCTTAGCTGGTCAGAAATCTTACAGCTCCACTGATATCAGCAAAGCTCTCGTGATTTACACAGGCTAATGCTTTGTCTCACAGTATGTAATCTTTTCCCATTAATATTTACCTGCTGTTCCATAATGACTACAAAATGCCTGACAATAGCTAGACAGTGGGAGTTGTGTGACTGCCACTTACTACACAAATCATAATCAAGCTACTGGTACCTTGTGCTTCCTCCATTTTTCTGTCACATCCATCTGGTGTCCCTCCCACACAGACTAAGAGTAGACACTGCCTCCAAGTGCAGTTATCTTGCACTGGGGATGAAAACACAGTATTGCAGAGCAATAGGCAAAAATTAGCATGTGATTTCTAATAGCAACAGTATAACATAGAGGTTGCTTCTCTCCAGAAGCTCAAGGCACTTGGAATAATTTGCAAGTTGTGTTTTGTAAAAGAATAAATGTAAGGTTGTGTTTTGTAGAAGAATAAATGTAAGGTACTAAGAGATAAAAGGATTAGCCTCTGATCATACTGTTGGCAGATCTTCTTCCAGCTGTAAAAGGAATTAAAAAAAAAAAAAAAGGAAATTCATTTCAATATTAAGAATAACTTCACTACAGGTAAAAAATATTATCAAGTCTAAAGCTGTACAGAAGCTGTCATAATAAATCATGAATCCTGTCAAAAGTAATTGAAATTCATATTTTGTGAACTTTCTGAAAGAGAACCAAATAACTGCTGACACAGTTTGCTAGCTTTGGATAAGTTTGTCTTTCGAAAACTTCAAGAATTGAAGACACAGCTCATGCAGAAGGAAGTGCCAGAGAT
>VXBU01017028.1:19987-52161 GCA_013400315.1 Bombycilla garrulus | reverse complement strand
GACACCTCTGGCAAGGCTGAAAAGCCTCCTGACCAGGTTTTGGGTCGGCCAAAGGCATCATAGGAACCCCCTGGGTTCCAACAGGGGAAGGAGTGGCACAGGAGGAGCAGAACCGAGCACCCCCTACATCTACAGTAATTTGTTTTGCTCTTTCCCATCACTTAAATAAAAAGGAATACAAATAAACTGACAACATTTTTTTCAGAGTGGGAAAGAAAGCTCAATAGTAAATCTTATTTAGACTCCAAAAGATTTCAAAGAATAGCCTGAAAGAGCTATATTTTTTTAAATTTGTAATTGTTACATATCACATACACACACACTAATGGCACTTTCTTAAACCATTTGCACTTTCTTTAAATTTAACCCCACACTTCACCACTTCTCCCAAGACTATCCAGTGCCCCAGAACTAGATTTACAATAATGTATAGATACAGTATAATTGTTTTGGTTTTTTCGGTTTTTTGGGGTTTTTTTTGTTTTTCTTTTTTTTTTTTTTTTTAATGTTTACAAGGGAAGAGGAAAAAAGTAATAATTAAAAAATAGCCTGTTAGGGGTGCTTGGGGAAAGTGCAGCACTGTTGGAAGAGCAAATTAATCTGGATTTATCTCCAGAGAGGCAGAATTAATCTCATTTGTATCCTGATCACTATGCAGTGTGCCGAGCTGGGATAAATATTTTTAAAATATAGACGTCAGCCTTTGCTGTGTGACTGAAATGCATATTTGCCACAACAGCTCTCAGCTGATGTCACCAGCCTCTCTCCACAGCCACACATCCACAAGCCGGCCCCGACCACTTGGTTCTGGTTCAGATCCATTGCCCTAGGCTCTCCTGGATATAAATATGTGTGTGAAAACAGAGCTTTGGCAAGATTAACCATTACTATATTGCTTTCCAACCTGATTATTATCCATCCAAGCACTCACTTGAGTAGATACAGTGACACCATGTACATATATTTTTATTATATACAAGTGATTCTCTTTGATTGAAGGATGGTATTTCAAGCACAAAGAATTGACGTTATGAAACTATATATTTATATTTGCAAATAGAGGGTGTAAGAACCACAGATCCAAAAGAGCATTACAGGCTAAAGGGCATGGCTGGCAAAAAGGCAAACAGTCAGGGTCATTGGATCACATTGTCAGAAGAGGGATTTTAAATGTGGGGAAGCCTGATTAATTGTAAAATGGATTTGCTGACTGATAATTTAAATCATAGTATGTAATCATGTATGTAATAGAGGAATCTGAAACAAACATTCCAGGAGGATCTTTTTACAAGTCTGTGCTACTATCAAGCTTCCTACTCTGTTTTTGTGCTTTCTTCATTGAATTTCCTCTTTGGTCTTTTACTTTGTTCCTGTTATTCACTGCTGCAATTATTTTTTTTTAGCTTACTGGTTGCCTAGACAATAAAAATTGTGTTGAAAAATTGTTACTCCATTTTATATAATAGAACCAGAGCAGGAGAATATTAAGTCCCCCTGATTTTTAAAATTTACATAGGCAGTTTACAGTAAAAGCCTAAAATAATGCCCAGATTTCCTGAAGTCAAATTTAGGTCTTTAACCACAATGCTTTGCAACCCAATAGGGATTTTTATTCCTTTTTAATGAGCTGTTGTATTAACTTTAACAAATATTACAGTTAAATTCCAGTCAAGCATGCAGAAGCAAAGCAAACATTGGGTCACTCTTAACAGCCTGAGGATAGTGTCTCAGATAAAAGGAACTCTGCAAAGAGTTTGAGGACATTTAGAAGTCTGGAACACCAGCTCCAAGCATGACTCAGTATCTGAGAGACTACAGGTCATCCTGGGGTGTAAATCAAGGGGAACAAATGGTCTCATTAAAGTTAGGACACAAAGGCAATGCCATTCCCATAAACACAATGTCATCACCTTGTAACCTTTCCAAACATCATTAGTGCCCAATCTGGGATCCTGTGTCCAGCCCTACATGTACATAACAGGCACAGAACTTTTCAAAAACAGGGTGGAAGCACAGGGAGAACTGCAGGGTGGTCATGAAGTTGGACAGTGGGGAAAAAGCCTTTTGGTGAGGCTGAGGAAAATTCCCTCCCCAGTCTTGACCAAGAAAAGGTTAAAGTTTGATTTGAACAATCTGAAAGAATCTGCAAAAGGGGAAAACTGACAGACAGCTCTTTAATCTAAGAAAGGGGAAACATAATGAGTTTCAAAGGTTCATGGTAGAAGATAAATTCAAACTACAAATTGCTTCACTTCTTCAACACTGAAAGTTATAAACCACTGGAACATTTTGTCATAGAGCATGATGGATTCACTTTTGCTTGAAGCCTTAAATCAAGACTAAATACTTTTATAAATAGATATCTAGCAGCTTAACCAGATGTTATATACCTCAGAAAGTAATAACAAGGTGAAATTGCTTTTGTGTGTGCTATGTGGGAAGTCATACACTGCCCTCACAGCGGTCTGCTTCATTTTTAGGTGTCAGTGCTATAACTGTGCTGTGGTAAACACCAACACCTGCAGCCACATACGCTGCTCAGGTTCTGTGGCATTTGCAGTTTCAGATATGAGACATGTTTGGAAATCACATAACCAGGCACAGCTCACATACCTGAACAGCAGTCCATGAGATGGACAAGGAAGGATTACAGATCCCTTCAGAGGCATTTTGACAAGAAACCAGTTGCCAGAATATTTATCCATGCTGATATTTTGTCCCTTCCCATACTTAAGGAACAGCTGAGAAGTATAGTAGCTTATGCAGGCAGAGTAATCCTCTCACCTCCTGCTGCTGGATTCCAGTGAGAGCAGGAGCCAGGGGCTCCGCAAACGCTAAGGGTTATCTGCTTGCCTGTATCTGATCTGTTTGGGTCATAAAACATGCACACATCATGGAATAGAACCATGGAATGGTTTGGGTTGAAGGGAATTAAAGCCCATCTCTTCCCATCCCTGCCTTGGGCAGGGACACCTTCCACTATCCCAGGGATCCATCCAACCTTGCCTTGAACACTTCAGATGTGGGTGGACATCCACAACTTCTCTGGGCAACTTCTGCCAGTCTCTGACCAGCTGAGATCAAGTTTGTAAAATTAGGAGCTTAGTACTAAGATGATCAATTTCAATACTCCCTTGTGTTATAAGCTGGAGATTTAAGATTACAGGCCATTTTTCTTACAGAGACTTGTTTAAAAATAATTGTAGGAAGGCTGTTTTCTCCTGTTTAGATAGCAGCACCAAGGGCTCCTGCATTTCACTGAAAGGTTGATGAGTATTTCTCTCTCCTTCTTAATTAAATTTGAATTCCAATTACGAGATGGCAGATACTCCATTTCTTCTTCTGGCTGAAGTCTCTCATGTTGTTTACATCCCACCTTTGGGGAGATTGTTACACCTGCTAATTTCTTCCTGGGAAAGACATAAATAGTGTGCACATTCAGGGTATTCTTTCTGAGTTTGCATTATCTGTGTGGATATTGCTAGAGATTTAGGGAGTGCTTTACCAGTGCACTGAGGTCTGAAGTGGGATTTTATTTCACAGAGGACTTACGAATTTCTCCTGTGCTTCATTGAATGTCATTCCCAAATGTCTTGTAGACAAGAACTGGCCAGATTTTTTTTTGCTAGTGCATTTTTCATCCGTTTTATTAAAATCAGTACATCTGTGGGGTGTGGGTATCTGTGTGGTGGGAGGACGCAGGTACATTTATCTTCCCAACTCAGGTTGCCCCAGAAAGGCTTCCTGGTTCTTGCAAGGACTGTCCCAACAGTGACTGTCACCAATCCTAGACTGCTTCAATTTCTCCTCTTGCTCACTTCTAGATATATCTCAAAGATTCATATTCCAGTGAGGAACATGTTGTATTTCAAAACACTTCTTAAGAATGCAATCTTTTACCTCTCTGGCTAAAGATAAGTGCGAGACAAACAGGATGTCACCAAAACAGTTCCCACCACTACACTATCATATTTTTCCAAAGTTATATTTGATCCCAGTTCCCACTAGGTCATTGTCTGATGCAAACAGCATTTCTTAATATTTGTAAAATCTCTACAAAGTGGTTGTCTAATTGTCAAAAAAGCAGCTTAATATTTTCTATCATCATCATCAGGGCCTTTCAGCCTGTTCTGGTCTGTGGTGGTTACATTGGATCAGTACAAGGTTTTTCTGTCTCAGTAAATTCTCCAGCTGCTGTTGAAGTACTGTGAGGTTTTCCTGCAGAGGCCTGTTTCCTCTTTCTTTTGCATCATATTAGGTAGTCCTAATGTGATTAATTTTCTTAGCGCCATTTTCCTATGGGCACTTTCTCTACTGCACAAAGTGATAACTTTGCAAGTCCTAGGAAGTCACAGCAGAGTTTTTTAGCACATCCTTCATAATGAAACCTCTCAATCTTTGGTAATATTTTAAACCCTTTCTCTGACCTCCTTTCAGAGATATCAACACCTTTAGAAATGTCCAGAGGAAACCACTCTTGTTTACCAAAAAGAACATCCCTTTCTGCCTATCAAACACACCCCCCACCACACCAATATCCATTGCATTTTTTCCTATAACTTCTTGTTCTCTAAGCCTCTGCCATCAAACAAAGCATAGACTGTTCTTGAGTCCCTCCTCTAAAAAAAAGAGAAAGCTTTTTACAAAGGTAACATGTTTGCTGAACTAGCAGTTATAAAAAATGGAAAAGCTCTCATACACCCCTCAGATCTGTATCCCTCAAACCACAGGAGCAGAAAGAAATCTGTGATAACTCTCTGACTACAGGACGGCAAAACATTTGATTATGATATGTTACAAGATGACTAAATAAATACAGAAGGAGGAAATAAAGGAGTTTATGCCTTCTTACTGGGCTTCTCTCTAGCTTACATTTTTACACCTCCCTTCTTTTTATTCTTCTTACTTTTAAATAAGCAGTCTCAGTCTTTCTAATCACTCTCCTTTATGAGGTTGTTTTTCTGGTCACGTTGTTTTTTTTTTTGTTTGTTTGTTTGTTTTGATTTGGTTTTCTCCATGCTTGTCATAATTCTGGCATAAGGAGACAGAATCCCAGCCCCAAGGCAAATTTCTTTTCCTCAGCATGTGTTGTGGATGGAGTGAGGCACTTAACTCATTACAAGACAAGTAGAAATATGTTTATTGATATAAACCAGCAAATTAGCACAGTTTGAGAGAAAATACAGCAGTGGTTTAACAGGATTCAGTGGGAAGGTAAACTTGGTTATTTATTCCATGGAGGACAAGGGCTGACAGAATCCTCAGAGGGACAATTTGATTGAGCCACAAGGCTCAGAAAGGATCCCCTGGTCTTCTAGACACCTTCCCAGGCAGGGGTCTGGGTGTAGCTGGACCCACTCCTAGTCCCAGGCTTGGACAATGACTTATATTTAAATGTTTATATGTTCATATTCAATCCTAGCTATGATTTCAAAATTTACCACGATATTAATCACTTACAGAGGATCTCATGGAACAGAATCAGAGAATGTACTGGACTGGGAGAGATCCACCAGGACCATCGAGTCCAATGCACATGGAAACCCCAACAACTACGCCACGTGCCTGAGAGTGTTGTCCAAACACTCCTCAAACTCAGCTGCAAGGAGGAATCTCTCACCCTTCCGAGAGGTCTCCGCTCAGTGGGATTTCCTGCTGTGTAGCCTTTTGGGTTACAGTCACATTTTCAAACCAGCAAAACACCTGGGCCTCCTCCACTGCCCAAAATCCACAGTAATCTGGGAGCAGCCCTTACAGTCCCCCACAGCTGGTTGTGGTCCAGGCAGGGCATGCTGCCACAGCGTGGCTTACAAATTTTGCGCACAAACTGTCTGCAGCAAAAAAATTTAGTTCACCTAAAAAACCCCTAAAGTATCCTTAAAGTTAATGAGATGTGCAGTGTGTTTTATGTGACTTTGTGCCATTTGTTGATTTATTTATTAGGAAATATAATTTTAAAGGCTTTTAGAAGTCACAATATCTTTCCTCATGAAGGCAAACCTTCATTTTCCAGAGATGTGTCCTTTTTATTATTTTTACAGCAGTTTAATTAGCAAAATAACAGCACCAGAAATAGAATGAATTAAATACCCTCCCCTGGCTTTTTTTTTTTGTTGTTGTTGTTTTTTTTCCTCACTACTGATTTTTGCTTTCATTTTTCTTCTTCCTTTATTGACCTTTAGAATCCAATTGCTACAATATTTTGTTTTAAATCTCTGGTAAAGATAGTATATTTGGGTGAAGGAACAAAAGTTATATAGCACATCCTATAAAATGGTCTATAGTCTCTGAAAATGGTATTAACCTTATAAATCTATTTCAGTTTATCACATTGGATTCAGTAGCCTCTAATCATCGCCTAAAATATATTAATGTTCCTCTTTGCCACATCCGTTATCCCCTGGTTTGGGAACAAGGGAAAGCTATTCCATTGCTCTCTCACACCTAGACATTTTTTTAAATGTTAAATGTTAATGTTATGCAATGTTTTGAACAAACAGCCTGGGCTAAATGGCACAGTGGAGCAGATCTTCCAGAGCCTGCAAGCGCTGCTCTGCCACTGCTGTCAGACACCAGGAGGGCTGGCAATGAATCCCACCTTTCCCTCTGGGATGGTTTAACCCCAGCTGGCAGCTCGGCCCCACACACCCCTCGCCCACTCACCCTCCATGGGCTGGGGAGAGAATCAGAACAGAGAAAATGAGAAAACTCACAGGCTGAGATAAAGACAGCTTAACACAGAAGGGTGAAGCAGCACGTGCAAGCAAATAAAAACAAGGAATTCATCCACCCCTTTCCAGGACAGGCAGGAACTAGGGTACCTCCAGGAAAGCAGGGCCCAGCATTCACAATGATGACTTGGGAACACAGATATCATTCCAAATGAATATCATCATTCCCCCTGCTGCTCCCTCCTCCTTCTCCCAGCCTTATGTACTAATTATGATGTCACACGGTCTGGAATATCCCTTTGGCCAGCTGGGGTCACTCGTCCCAGCTGTGTCTCTTTCCAGCCCCTTGTGCAACCCCAGCCCTGTTGCCAGTGAGATGGGGTGAGGATCAATAAAGGCCTTGGCTCTGTGCAAGCCCTGCTCAGGAATTGCAAAAACATCTCTGTATCATCGACACTCTTTACAGCACAAATCCAAAATACAGCCCCATACACAGCTACTCTGAAAAAATGAACTCAGTCCTGAAAAAACACTCACATTTTGTTATTTTTCTGCTTCTGGTGGCTACAGCAGCCTTCTGATTGTTGAATGAGGTGATAGCCTGAACTAAGACATTTTCCACCACTGCAGGGAGAGGTAAGACTGTCACATAAAAAAAACCCAAAAAAACCCAGCTTTAAACAGAGGAAGAAAGGGATGGTGAGCAGGAATAATCATATTAGAAAATCTAAGGGGCACTGAGAAGGAAAGGCAACACCTGCCTAAGATGTGTGACTTTGACATTTGTCTTCTTTAGCCTGGAGTTTGTGTTTATTCTAGTAAAAACATAATTATAGCAATGTAGCACAAGGTTTTTGCTTGGCTCATACTTAAGGGGAAAAAACCAAAATAAACACAAACAAAAAAACCAAAAAAAAAAACCTCATAAAAACAGAACCAGAGCTTTATAAGATATATAAGGGCCAGCATACTGTGAAATAGGAGATACAAAAATCAGCCACTACTTTACGTGAAGGGACAAATTGTGTAGAAATTCACTGTTTCAGCCAAGGAAATTGCTGATTCCTTGCTTCACCTCTCTATTCAAGAGGGAAAGGAGTGAAAGGAGTTTTATTATTGATTTTAATCAACACTTTCCTCAACATGTTTAGTGGGTGAAGGTGTTGATGCTTCTGGCTGCAGTTTTCTGTGCATTGATATTGAGAAAAGTGAGCTCAGTATCCAATTTCAGCAGAAAGTCAGTAGGGATTGAGCAAACAGCTCCCTTGAACAACTTCCACTACTTTTTCCTCCTGCTGCTCTTTAACCAGAAAATATCTATGCTCATAAATAAGTACATGCAAAACATCTAGATTTGTATTCTCTGATTCCAGAAGGAAAAAAAAATAAAAATGTCAGGTTCTGAAAAATAACACGTGCCATGAACTTAAGTCCAATTTAGCACAGCCAAAGGGCTGCACTTGTTTAAAATGATCAACTTTTAGTGTAGAAACATTCAAGGTCACTGCAAACTCAGCCACTTTCCATTTTACGATGCAGATTAAATGTTTTGCATTTCAACTTGTATAGTAAATAAAAAATACTGTAGTTAAATATATGACTCTCATCTTTAGAGATGAAGGTCATGTAGGACTTGGGACTGAATGCAGAGGAGGTGGTAGCCTGTTTTGCACAGCACTGGGACAAAATTAGGGATTCGTCTTTAATGTTCCCTTGTTTGTGCTTGGTGCATTTATTTCCTGGTTTCCCTAGGCTTTGATACTTTCTTCTGATATTGAATACTTAGAAAAAAGACTTTGTTTCACACATTTCATTTTTTCAGGTTTCAGTGTCAGAAAATTAAAGTACCTACTGCATAAAGCATTATGCAGTTAAGCAAGCTGTGTTATTCCCTGAGAGCACTTTGCTCTGAAATAAAAAGAAAGAACAAAGAAAGGCTCAAATAAATGCTTAAATTTCACTTCACAGCAGCAAGAAGGACTTTATAATATATTAAATTATTTGTGCAGTTGATACTGAGAAAAGGAAGCTAGGTTTTGAATTAAATTATTCTTTTACTGGGTACTGGGATAATTTTTAGTGGAAAAAGGCAATGTAGTTGATTTTATTAATAGTAAAATTACCATTCCTTTTTTTTTTTCTTTATGTAAAGTTCTCAAATTATTTTGCAAACACTAAGACTTCAGCTGTGCCATTAAATAACAGTACTAATCACCAGTCTTTGTTAAATTAAGTCTTGGTGGGAAGCCCAGGATGAGGCGTACTTCAGAAAGGACCACCCTTCCTGAGAGATGGAAACCTTTTAAATCCCCCAAGAGGCGGGGACTCCACCTCTGCCCTGGGCAGCTGTGCCAAGGCTTGAGAACCCTTTCAGTAAAGAATTTTTTCCTAATTTCCGATCCAAATCAGTCCTGGCGCAACTTGAAACCATTTCCTTGTGCCTATTGCTTGTTTCCGAAGAGGAGTCCTGGAAAGGCACAGAGAGAGAGGAAAGCAAGGCGGCAGAGCTGTGGTTACACAAGAAGCCAGCATATACAGTCTCCAGACTGTAAAGTGATCTATTTAGTTTGTGTCACTTCCCATTCTCATTATGTTCTTTGTCAAGAGAATGGATTTATGTGCTGCCATTTTCTGCACTCATTACGGTGTTTGTCAAGTTAATGAATAGTCTGAGGATTTGAATTTCCAATACTGAGGAGTGAATTATGGTGCAGGAATTAAAATAACTCTTCCTCTTGCCCAGGTTCTGCATCCCAAACCCAGAGACATTTGCTCTGTTTCTTAAAATCAAGAGCATCAACAGGACAGGCTGCACTGAATAGTCCTGAGCAGGTCAGAAAGTGGAAGCTTGCATTTCTGTCAAACACCAGGTTTTAAACTTCCAGCATCTCATTTTTACAGCCAAACCAGAAGAGAAAATGGGATAAAATTAACTGGTAACACTTTATTATAAGTGACAAATAGTTATTAATTTTTTTATATTCCTTAGAAGAACATTAATCATGGCAGGGTCTTTTGGACTTAGTGTGACTGTTAATATGTGATTCCAGTGGAATTCTGGTGTAATTTAGCATTATTAATGTCCACTTACTGCAAAGTGCTACCCTATTAATCTATTTTCTGTGACTAAGGAGGGAAAGGAAATAAAATAGAGTTAACAAGATCCCAATGTTTCAGTCCTGCAGGCTGCAGTGACCCAGATTGCATCATACACCAAAAGTAAAAAAAAAAAAAAATTCATACTCTTCCTAGTGTCAGAGGCCAAGACCAATCTAATAAAGAGAATACCACAAGAAAAGCAGAGAAAAGGCACAGAGGCCTGTGTTTTCTGAAGGACTGGCTGGGGGAAAACTTGGATGTGCAGGGGAAAAAACTCACAAATGATAATCCCAGTGATTTTTTTTTTTTTTTCCCTGAATAATACACAGTTAGCAAGGAGCTGGAGAAATCCCCTGAAAAGACCATGATCTTCCAATAGTAGCAGTAGGTCTGCCAGGACAGCAACAATGCAGTTCATGCACAGGGCCAGGCAGAAACATGGCAGTTCACAGCTGTTGGCACCAGCTATGCAAAGTACAAGAGAAAATAGAAGTTTTTGTGTTTTCCTCCCAGTAAAATGAAGAAAAAGAGAAATGTAAATGAAGGCTTTGAAAATCTCTAAAGTTCCTTTGAGATCTATCAGGGCATAATCACTTAGAGGTTGTTTTTTTTTCCTGGGTTTCATGAGAGTACTCCAAAACCAAACTGCCCATCTCTTTTGGAGGCAGCCTTGCAGAACATTTGTTTTCCATTCATTGACTGCTGAATAAACAACCATGGTCTGTTTAAACTAAATAATATTTGAGATACCTAAAACAAAGTATGACAAACTCCAGCCCTGTTGCACTAAGTCATCTTCCTGCTGTTTGTTTAGGTTTTGGCTATATATTTTATATACGGTGCTTTTCCTCCTCTTCCAGCTCCAAGCAGAAAAGGAAACACCTGTACCTCACCGTGCCACCAAAGCAGCTGGAAGAGGAGTTTGTTTTCTGCTGTAGGGGAGAAAAGGCCAAAAGCCAGGTCTTCGACAGATGAATTATTCCATCTACTTAAGAAAACAAACCAAAACCAAGTATCCACAGAAAGTCATGTAGAAAATGCCAACACCCTGAGTGCCCTTTCCACATAGGGTTGCCCATTCTGGGCTACTGCTCCTTTATCTTCTTGCATGTATGTTGACATATATTACCTAGAATTGTAATTGTTATACTCTGTTCCTTAAGTCACCCATCTATTAAACCAAAAATAACTTTTTTGGGTTTTAGGCCTTTTCTAACAAAATAACACAGAAGACATCAAAAACACACATCAAATTATGATGTTTGGAGCTTTCTTCTTTGTCTTTGGCAAATCAGCTCTCTTTCCTGAACTTCCTTTTTTAATTTCTCTCTTCTTGATCATTAACCTTATCTTCTTTCACCAATTACCGACCTCTGTGGGAGAGAAGATTAAAATAAATAAATAAAGAGAAATGTCAAATCTAAAACTGTGATCTGGTTACTAAAAAGGGAGGAGCTGAGACAATTTTAAGCGCGTCTGAGATGCTCAGATCGTGGGACTGTAAAGAGCTCTCTTGTTACCACCAATTTGGTGATCTGCTGTTTTAATAGTGGGAGGTTTATGGCAAGGGATTTCTTTCACTTTCCTGGCCAGACACTGACTTTTGACTGTTTTTGCAGTGGGAAAGTGTACATGTGTGAGTGTGTGGTCATTTCTGCTGCTCATTCACTCAACACCCTCTTCTTCTCTGGCTACAGGAAGATTCTTGATTCTCCTCATCATTCCAGGTGAAATCCTCTCCTCATCATTCCAGGTGAAATCCTTTGTTCTGACCACTAAGACACCAAAGTCTACATTTACATTGCTCAGGAGTCCTGGGAAGGGGAAACTAGTGCCTGGATTAGACCCAGGGTAATTATTACTACATGGGAAGAAATAAAAGATTATTTATTAATTCTAATTTCTTTAAACATTTCTTTCTTTTTAATTCAGATTGAATGTCAGGATTTTTTTTTTCCTTGAGATGACAATGGCAATTGCACTCCTGAAATATTATCCACCTGACTGCAGGATTTTTATCAGAGCTAAAACTTATTAAATAAGAAAATTCCAAGTAGATGGAGAGAAGAGAAACACACCATCACAGGGCCTCTGGGTAATCTGCCAGCACTAGTATCTTGTCTTTGCTAGATGCCATAGATGATCAAAATGGGGGAAAAATATCTGACAGCTCCTTCACATGTTCTCCAGTGCATTATGAACCAATCTTTCATAAGCAAATCTCTATTTCTGGCAATGTGCCAACACAAAGCATCCAAAATTAGGGAGATGATATGATACCTCAGCAGTGTGGGTTCTTGTTTTAGAGATGGACCAGAGGAACTCTCTGATTTTTGGGTGAGATGATTGCTATCTGAAAAGAAATGGAAAAAATTCTTAGAGGCTGCCTGTGCAGTGAAAACCAGAATGAGTTTAAAAACAAATTGTGTGGAAGGAGAGCAAAATGTGAACCCAGCCAGGGTTGGGCCTTACAGATCTTCAGCCCAAAAGAATTGCATGAAGAAATGAACGCAAGAAATGCATGAAGAACTCAAGATCTGTTGGACCCATGGGACAGTGATTTCTTCATGTTCAGAAGTATAAAGCCTAAAGAGACACAGCATGTACAAAAAAAAGGTCATACAAAGCTCCATCAGAGAAGTCAGGTTTTTGTCAAAGCTTCCCTGTTTTTATTGTTTGTTTGGGGGTATCTTTTGTTTGGTTGGGTTTTAATTTGTTTACTGATTGGTTTGGATTATTGGGTGGGTGAATTTTTAGTCCTTAAATGATCCTAAACACACACTATTTAGTAGAATATTTCTCTGTGCATATAATCGTGCATAAGGAATACATAACTTATTAGTTTAGATAAAAAGAAATAACTACAAAATTTAAACCAGTCAATTAATTTTCTCTTGGTTTCCAAGTTATATTTGTGGTTTCGCATTGACAGCTCTCTAAAAGACAAGTCCAGGGCTCAAAAACCAGCAGAAATAACTGCATGCTTTGAAGGTGGCTATATTACAGGGAAAAACAAAATACTTTATATGAATATAATATTATATTAATCCAAACTCCAGGCTCTGTCATCACTCAAAGTTCCCATTGTCAACTGATGTACTCCAGATAAATTGAAGAGCATTATTTATTATCTTATAAACCAATTCAATAAAATAATAAAAAAATAAAAATAATAGGAATGGGGCCAGGACTGAATTAACTTTTCAACCTCTGACAAAATTGTGTTACTATTTACTTGAAGTGCTTTATGCTTCTACAGTGCCTTGCATTTGTCAGTGGGTGCAGACTCTATAATGATATCATCATTATACTTAGATGGGTGACTGGGTTTAAAACATTTTTTTTCTTTTGCCAGAGATGGAGATAGTATGCTTGGTTATGGATATCTATCACCCTAATTCTACCATCACATCATCTTACTGCACTTCATTCCCTCCAGACATGTGTTTTCTTGACAGATGAAAGCTTTGATTTTACACAGCCACGAACCTGAGTCTGCTGCACCAGATCTTATTTATTTATATGTCCCAACTCCTACACCACAGCTAAAGAGCTTCAATCTTTTAAACACTTGCCCTTTTAGCAACCCTGGCAAGGCAAGGAATGATATTATTTCCTTTAAACACAGGGGAAATAGTGGCGTTGAGAGATAAATGGCTTTTCTTTGAGAAAGTCTGCAACAAAACAGAGACAAGAAGAATTTTTCAGATAATCATAATAATCACAAGAAGTCATGGTATTCAGTGTGTAATCTTAAAGTGACAGAATAAGAATATTTGTTTGTTTCCTCCACTAAAATAACCACCTATTTTTCAGATAATACTGGATATTATTCCTAATTATTTATTGCTTTATATTTTTTAGAATAGGAAATGCAACAGAGATGTTTTAAATCAAGTCAGAGGAGACATGATTTTGAATTATCCTTTCAAAAACTGCCTGCTAATGCAATAAAGTAATGCTTCAGAGTGAAAGTTATCAATCCTGTGGTTCTATGATTACTGCATATTAAAATTCCATTTTCCAGACCTTTACAAAAATATTAGTGTTAATTAGGTAATAAGCTGATAATATTCATTATGGTATATGACTTATTTTCCTAGACTTCCAAGAACATTTTGTAAAGACAGTGATCTAAAATGCAGTTTGAGATGATGGAAAAAATTCTTTCTTTCCCTTTTTTTTCACTCTTTCTCTTTCATTCTCTTGTCACTCTCTTTGAAGTGCCTTTACATTGAAGTTAAATTTGCACATATTGAACTAAATTAATATTTTTCTTCCCAAAACCCATTCCAGACCAAAAGGAGATAAACAAACAAACAAAATGACACAAATTATAGCATAGCTTAATGCAAATTTAAAATCTAGTAATAGATCCAGTTCCGGCATTACTGATATCACTTATTTTTGATGTGGATTGAAAATATGGCCACAGTAGGTTAAAGCAAGCTCTGAACTAATTGGAAATCACAGTATAACATTTATTATACGGAAAGGACTGGATCTCTACTGTCAGGATTATTTGGATTTGCAGTCTCTCCCCCAGGGGAGAAGTCCTTAACTTCTAGCATCAGTCCCTGACTTCTCATCATCAGCTCGTAGCAGTGCAACCTTCTTCAGCTTTAAATTTGAGCTATAAACTTTATAAACTCCACTTTATGTCCAAGATTTTTCTCCTTTTCTTCCACCCCGCAGACCAACTTTTGTAATCCTCTTGTTCCAGCAGCTAGAGAGTCTACACAGATGTTGCACATATATTTATTCATCTCATTCATATCCATTTACTCTTGGGCAAAAAAAGATTCCTCCAGTCTGATTACATCTCTTCTTTTCCTGATGCTCAGACACACAGGGTACTGTTAATAACAACTGTATAGTGGAGTTAAAGAGTATAAGTGGGGTTTTGTTGTTCTTATGTTGAATTTCTTACCCCATTTCTGTTTTAAGCACATGGTCTAACCTTTACTTCATGTAACAATATTGACCCTTCTCTACCTCTGACAAAAACACTTTGTCTCACACTCTGAATTCCCATTCACCTTTTGATTATGTTATCGTATCTGTGGTCCACAATCCTTCTGTGATAGTCCAAGCCAGCCAAGACCGATTTTTTCCTGACATAGATGCCTCTGTTCTCAGCAGAAGCTCTGAGTGTTCAGCCCCTCGCAGTTCCCAGGTACATTCTGTTTTTCTTTCCCATCATTTGTTACAGATTTATTTCATCTTTCTCCATTACAGATGGCCAATCTCCACATAACTCCCATTGAGATGTCTCGGTGCCTTGTACAATATCGTTAATATTTCTCCATCTCTACTTGCACTGACAGATCATACTGGCATTTTTCATGGTCCCTCCACATGATGCCTAATAATCTTCTCCTTTAGTCTCCCTGGTTGTCTCCAGCTGAATCACCAGGCTGGGGCAGAAACCCTTGCTATGAATTTCCTGCACCAGCACATCAACATTATGACCACATCTACATGCGCTCTGTGCTCACTTGCCCTGTGGCTTTTCTGTAGATTTTTTTTCCCCACCATTCTTAAATTCCAACAGGCAGAATTCCTAAATCAAGAAAATACCAGACTATGCAATTTGGGGTTTTGTCATTTGTTTTTGGGGTTTTTTTAATTGTTTACCCCCATGAAAACTCTCCTGTAATTTTCCCCTTCCAGAGCATGAATGATTTTCTTCTGCAAGAAGGCCTCACACTATATTAAAATAAGACCAAGTATCCCCATTTCATGGATTGCTTTCCCTGCTTCCAAAACATATTTCCTAAATCATCTTATCTTCATGCATGCAACACCATTCCCTAATTTGATAGAATTTCAAATGAGAACTTTTATGTACTTAAGATTAGTGACATTTCTAAAGGCTTTTCAATATGTTTGCCCTTCACGCTGCAGAGGAAATTTCCAAAGTAACCTTTTGAAATTTCTGAGTAACCTTAGAATTTTAGACGTCCATGTACATGACCTGCTGCCATTAAGAAGGGTTGAACTAATTAACGTGTTTCTAGGAATCTGAAAACCCAATGAAAAAAATGTAGAGGAGAGGAGAGGGGTCCAGAGGCCAGGTGCCAAGTGGCTTCCCCAGTGCAGATGGGGCAGCCAGTGCATCAACCAAGCACAAGGGTCAACCCCCAATGGGTCCCAGGGGTCTTCATCTTGCGTGGGTGGAACCTGTGCATGTCCCAGGGGAAGAGTAGTTCTGTACAGAACCACTTGGATTCTTGGGGGATGGTGAACTACGGAAATCAAATTTTTATGGAAATAAACTCATGGTTTGTGGGTTATTATGCAGATGTTGGGCGCATGTAAGGCAACCAGACTGTTTTCTTAAGTCAGGAAGGTCTCACTGACAGCTCTACATCCCACGCAGGACACAGCTGCAGGCATCTCCCTGAACCTGGGGAAAGAAACTGGAGGAGACGCTCCCCAGGGAGCTTTACAGACACTCACCCCCCTCTTCTGCAGCCCCCATCATCTCTTCCTCATTTTTACCAGTCCCTGGCTTTATTCTTTCCCACCTGAGGCTTGGATGGTGTTTATATGGGCCAGGATTCCCTGCCATAAAACAGACAGACATGGTTATGGAAACCTCATGGGAACACAGTTCCTAAACAGGATGAACAAAGCCTAATTTAAACAGATCCCATCAAAATAAATAACATCAAAGAATGCGAGATATATCACTCAGCGTGGCCTGGAAAACTGGGTGCAATTTTTATGCTAAACAACTGTAAAACATAAATATTTTTCCTCCCCCAAAATAATATATAGTTTGTAGTGCCAAGTACCTCTCTAAATCCTCACATTATACCCTGTGAATTACTACAGACACATTGGTATTGTTGAAACTGGATTAAACACAGTACTGGCAAAGTCTCATTTATCTTCACATAGACCATAAATTGAATCCACATGCTTTTTCTACTTTTTATCCTCTCTCCAAAACAGCCTTATCTTAATTTTTGCAGTTAATATACATAGACACTTAGACCAAAGAGGGCATTAAAAGATGGTACAGTAACTCATGGCAATGAAAAATACATAGTTATATAGAAGAAATTTGTGTTTTCTATCTGGGCACTAATGAAATTTAACCCGATTTGGCATCTGGAAGGAGAAGAATATTATTTCTTACCTGACACTTTTTTTTTGCCAGTTAAAACTCACACACTTCCCATCAGTGCTGGTTATCACTCTTGTTCCCTAAAGAGAGCAGTGAACATGTTTCCTGAGGGAGCTCATTCATATTTATAGGTCCAAACTCACAGGAAAGTTTCATTAAAAAGGCAACATAGATAGGTTCAAAAAATATTCAGGAAGACAGACATCTGCCTAGAGAAACCCCATCCACAGCCCATGGAGATAAAAGTCTCCGAATAATTTTTCCATGGAGTAGATATTGGAGAATCCCTGCAGGCACACCTTACTGAGACAGAATATCAGACACTGGGGTTCAGCTTTTTGCTCCCCACACTAATCATCACCCCCAAACTGAGCCCAGTCACACCTAACCTCAGCAGAAAACAAACCTCTGTGAAAGCCTCTTCCAGCACCCCTCAGTCTTTACTCAGACTGTTCAGAATGAAGTGTCAAACCCTTACTGGACAAGAAGATTGTGTTTCACCTACCCACAGCAATTAAGATTTATGCTGGAGTAACCAGGGAACACAGTGTCTGCCAGCTCCATTACAGAGTAGGAATCCATCTCTCTTTTTTTGAGGATTGCATCAATTTTCCTCTTTTCAGGGGACTGCATGAATGAAAATCAAGCTCATAAAACACCACAGCAATGAGGGTCAAGCCAATAGTATGAGATGAATGCAGTACACAGACCAATGGAGAACAGAAATTAGGCATTTTCCCCCAGAAGTAACTTCTCCAATAAGAACAAAGTCTGACATGATTGAGTTTGGCCAAGCATTTTGACACAGAGAGGCACTTTACCCTGTGACAAAAAGTTTTTTTGGTAGATGATCTTTCTGGCACAACTAATCTCCACCTGGCTTAGGTGCAAATATCAGGAGAGTCTCCATTTGGGGCAGGAAACAAACATCTGTACCTTGCAACAGTCTGTTGCTTCAGGCTGTGGACTGGGCTTCAACACCACTAATCTCAGGCCTATGGCACAGGATGAGGCTGCATTTGAGGCTGTCACTCTGCTGACAAAGAGGGATTGAAATGTTTATTTAAGTTCTCTATTCTCTTAAGGCTTGATTTTGACAGGGATAATTTGCTGCAGTTCATAGGGACAAAAGAGAACCCCCACCACACACACACCCCTTCCTCCATCTCCAGAAAATCAGGAAAAATCCTAGACAATTGTAAATAGTCATATATATTTATTTCCATTACTTAATGACCCACCAGTGCCTTCTATGCAGTCATTTGGTCTCATTCTTTTTTGTAATGTGAAGATACCCACAGGGAAATTGCTACCAACAAGTGGCAGACCCTTCATTAGTCACAGGAAAATATATCTGCAGCCAATCACAGGTTTAATTAAGGATCTGACCCTGCTCCTAGCACAGACAATGGAAAACAACTCCAGAGAACAGGAAGAGGCACTGAATGCAGCCCTCTTGAACCTGGGAGCGAGCTGCCTTCAAGCATATCACAATTTCCATCAATCACTGAACACAGGGCTGTGAGGGACCTCAGAGGTCTGACTCTCTGGTCAATCCTTCCACTCACAAGCAGAGACAAACGATTTCTAAACCTGAGTGCTGCTTGTCCAACCTGTCCTTATACCCCACCCTGGAGCAGCCCTGGAGGTTCCTTTGTTTCTCCAGGGAATTTCTCACCATGTTTACCTACACGTAGCCGTAGAAAAATTGGATTTTATTTTTCCCTTGCTGCTGTCTGACCTAAATCTCCTCTGTGTTTTTATATGCCTGGTATGTCCCTGCTCAGGATCTCTCAATTTCTGAAGTCCCTGCTGGTATTTGGGCTGGCAGACAGAAGATGGGAAGGTGTGACATCTCTCAGATGTAGAGATATTTCAGAGCCATGCTGGACAAACTAAGTCCGTCCCAAAGAAGACCTTCCAGTGGAATGTGGGTCACCTTGGCTCGGCCTTCACTGAACTTTGCAGGAACCCTTTTGGCTCTCCATCCCGACAACACGGAGCTGTTTTGATCAAACTCGCCATTTCCCAGAACTGCTGGCTGAGGATGGTAATTGTGGCTTCAGGAGGGCTGACTTTCTGGTGTTAAACATCCCAATGAGCTTTCAGAATATGAAGCAGCTGGACTGATCTGCTCAAAAGAGGCATGTTTTGAATTCATTATTTATGCCAGCCTGCGGGGGGGAAATTGTTGTTATTCTCTGTTAAAGACCATTTGACGACCCAGGGCTCCTCCCATTACCTGCTGAGCCAAGTTAGCATGCCGCAAGATGCAAAATAAAACTTAATTTATTATGATTAAGCACCATGTGACAAGGAAACAGTCCCAGCACAGCAGTGGCCAGAATTACTTTCTCCCTGAAATCTCTGTCTTCCCTCATCTAATACTTGTTCTTGTTTGTCTCCTTGATGTTTTGCTTTCCTTTTGTATTGTTTGACTTTGTGTGGGAAAGATTACACGTGTTTTCTTTCCCCTGAAGCTTTTGCTTTCCCATGGTCTATGTTTCTTTTGTGTTTAAGTACTGAACATATTTTGTTGTGTAAAGAATAATGAGGAGGGAAATGAAATTTAAAACATAAAAGAAAAAAAATAAAAAAAAGAAATTTCCAAATCTAAAACTCTATTTAAGTTTATTGCAAAAGTAAGGGAGCTTCCCTTGATGGTACTATGGCTAAGAGTCAGCTATAAAGAGCTCTGTCTGCTGCTGTGGGCTTCTTCAAGCTGAAATGGGGGAATTTAGTTTAGATATATGGAAGAAATTGTTCCCTGTGAGGGTGGTGAGGCCCTGTCACAGGTTGCTCAGAGCAGCTGTGGCTGCCCTTGGATCCCTAGAAGTGTCCAAGGCTGGGGTGGACAGAGATTGGAACAAGCTGGGACAGTGGAAGGTGTCCCCGCCCATGGCAGGGGGATTGGAATGAGATGGTCTTGAAGGTCAACCCCAAACCAAACCATTCTGGGATTCTGTGTTTCTACCCTCTGTTTTACCAATGCTCTTTGCTTTCTCCGGACTACTCCACTTGCTTATCAAACTCCAGTTTTCTTTCTGCTTCAACCTGGTCTGCAAGGTCCTGTGAGGTCAACTAAAATATTCTTTCATGTCTGCTATTACAAGAAGATAGCCTTGAAACTGATCAGAGGCTCAGTAATGGCACAAGACCTGTTGATTTCAAGGGAATTCAAATCAAAAAGAGTCATTATTCTGATTAAGATTTAAATGTTAATCCTCATTATTATGTTTTAACCTTGGTAGGCAGCTGAACATCTCTCATTAGGCACTTGCAAAATACTAAGGGTTTCAAATGGTAAGTTTTTCTTATGGAGACACAAGCAGATTTAACAGTTTAAACCTTGCAGCATTCAAAATGGAATAAAATGGATATTTTAGATGAAGGTGTAGTCATACATAACCTTGGACCTTTAAAGAGCTACAAGAGGTTGTAACTGCCCTTGTCCTCTGAAATGGCAGAGCCCCAGTGTGTCTGCATTCCCTAAAACCTCTGGTCTTGCATAATGAGGAGCCAGAACCTGCTGTTTCACTGTTTTCCAAAGTGATAGAAAAGCTGATTCTATTCTATTCTAGTCTAGTCTAGTCTTCCTCTATTTATGCTTTGCGCTTTGATCCTGTGATTTTCCAAATACCCACCTTCATAAAAGATTTCACCTTCTGAGTTTCTATGTTTTGTTTATTTCTGTGTTTTAGGCAGAAAAAAAAGGGTGAAGATTATCATCAGTGCTGTTTACCATTGAGGAAGGAATGTTGTGTCTTACATTTCCTGAATGAAAAGGAAAGTTTTTTTACTTGATTGCCTGTGTGTTTCTGCATCTCAATTACTCTAAATTTTTAACACACATTCAAATGTCATTCACATGAGCCTACAAGGAACCCTCTGGAACTCTCTGCTGGTTCAGATGCCACCAGTAAAATATTTTTTCAAAACTACTTCTGGAATTTTTCTGTGGCTTCTGCATTTGTGTGAGTGAGACAAAGAAGTAAATGTGTAACATGAACTGGATGGCAGGAGCACAAGTGTTTAAAAAATAACAAAAGTACTCTTTCGGTGAAAATAAATGTCTGCTTTTAAAGGTTAAAAAGGGGTTGGAAAGGAAAGCAAAACCTGTGGTTTAGGAAGTACTGTTTTAGTGCTGCAGGACCAAGTTTTGGCTTTGTCACTGCTGTGCTGCTGCTCAGCCCAAACTCACAAAAAACACATTTATCTGTCTCCTCACAACCTGCTTGAAAGGGAAGGGGAGGCTGCAGGGGTTTAAGGGTAAAACAAGACTTTTTATGTCTCCAATTCATATCCATCAAAGACAAAAGGAAACAACTCCAATATCTTATTTTAATGCTTTCGTTTATCGTGGAGTTTAGTTGCCATAAAAAGTGTATGTTTAAAATGTCCTTTAGGAGTTACAGTCCCATAAAATCTTGTAACCAAGTGACACGCGATAATGAAACTCCCTCCACAAACTACAGCAAAATGAGATTTTTTTTTTTTTATTATAATCATCAAATAGTTTGCCTCGAGGTATTGATGGAATTATATATAAACCTTATGTGCTGCTGGAAGACAAAGGAGAGGAGGAGAGGAGAGGAGAGGAGAGGAGAGGAGAGGAGAGGAGAGGAGAGGAACAGTGTCTTGTTAGACAGACATGAAGCACATTTTATTAAAAAAAACACCCAAACAAAATTTTAATTTAACCATTTTTAAGCAGATAGTTGCTTATTGCTGTAGTTTATTACTTATCACCCATGGCTGTAATACTGCGACAAAGAAAAAAAAAAATTAGAAGCATATTAGAGTTAAAATTACACTTCCAGTTGAGACATTTATTCAGGCAGATAGAGCCATTCATCTAGTAAAAAGGGCTTTTGTAACCCTTTAGGATGAGGCTTGTCATTGTTTCAATGCTTCTAAAAACTTCAGTGTACCATGCTTCAAAACCTTACCTAAACTCCTACCCTGAATTAAAATTCAGATTTAGAAAATGACAAAGTTATTGAATCTTCTGCTCTGTTCTGAGCCTAGACTTTATTGAACTCCTTCACACAAATTCAGTTTTGTGCAGTTTACTTTTTGTTTGAGGTCTCAGCATATCTAATTTATCTGACATTCAGACACCACAATTATCTGTGGAATACAGCATTTCTGCACATAATGGGTAATGTGACATATGCAAATGTTTTCTTTCCATAAGTAGCTGGAGCAGT
Organism: Bombycilla garrulus; assembly: GCA_013400315.1. Classification (NCBI taxonomy): domain Eukaryota; kingdom Metazoa; phylum Chordata; class Aves; order Passeriformes; family Bombycillidae; genus Bombycilla; species Bombycilla garrulus. The sequence goes on along the minus strand of VXBU01017028.1, from coordinate 30,046 downwards.
AGCAGAGATACCACCCTAATTATAACTGGGAAAATGAAGTGGATGACAGCATAATATAAACAGATAACAACTTAGGCTACTTACTTAGAGCTCACTTTGAGCTATCACAGTCATGCAAAGGCAAGACCAAACGTCCTCTTCGACATTGGAGCTGTGCAGATTTTTCATCTCCAGCCCTACTTTAGAAGTGGCTTTTTTTGCAGAACATATTACAAGAAAACAAAATAAAATTGAGGCTAATAACTACAGGTCATAGTATTTAATTGAATACCTACTGGATTTTATTTTTTTTTCTGTAAACCACAAAAGTGGAAATGCCCATGGGCTTCTTTGGAAGATGAGAGAGGAATGGTGCTCTTCACACAGTGCTTTGTGCCATTGGAAAAGTCCTGACATCAATTTTTTTTCTCAATAATCAGCAGAATTTCCTTGCTTGTCGTTCTCGTAGTGTTTGTTTGTTTTACACTGAGGCAGCACAGGATTCTTCACTAATGGGTTTTTGCCTCCTAAAATTTCCAGCTTATGGCTTTGAGGTGGACTTTGGGAAGTTCTGGTCATGGAAATCCCCGTTGTTTCACAGAGGGCAAACACCAGTGCCAGCTATGTGACAGAAAATGCAGAAAAATGAGATATTTGACAGAATCCTTGAGCTGGGAACAGTTTCATTTTGCTGACTGCCTCAGGATGAAAAAAAACAAATCGTATTCTTAGATGTATTTGCACTTTCCCCATAGGTTTCCATGAACTTTCTGCATAGCAAATGTAGGTCTGACAGCCACCAACAGGTTAAAGGTACCTGTTGAGGGAAGGATTTTTCTTTTTTTTTCCCTGCTGATATTTTGGCAGTGGCATTTAGCAGGGCTTCACTAGGTGCTCCATGAACCCAGGACACAGCAAAGTGACAGTTCCCTCTGGCACTCAGCACTTGTCACCAGAGCCGTGATGATCAATGTTTCATTTGCCCTTCATGTCAGGGAGGTTGTTATATTTTTTTTTTTTTGTGATCAGATGTGAAACTTTCCTCAAGTTTGAAAGCATTAATACAACGACAGGGATTAACAGGAGACACAGGTGGTAAGAAAAGAGGGGCAGAGGAATGGCACTTGCTTTGAAAATCAGACAGCAGCAGGAGCAGTCAGAAAAACTTCAAGGTCCCTCTTGTCCTGTCAGTCTGCTCCAAGCACCACAGGCCTAGGAGGAGATGGGGTGATTTTGTTGGTTTATTTTTTTTTTTTACTGGGTACCAGTGAATGTGCAGCTGTGAGAGATGAGAGCCTGGGGAGAGAATCCTGCACCTTATGTTTGTGCTAACTCCTGCTGATGTGCACAGCTGAGTCTAATTTTTAAAATAACAATATGTGACCGTGGTTGCAGGGGGCCTGGTGGCCAGAGACCATTCCTGGCAAGTGATTTTGGATGTGGCTGTCTCATCTCGACCAACTCCATTGAGACCCTGAGGGGCTGGAGCGGGTCCAGGGCAGGGAATGGAGCTGGGGAAGGGGCTGGAGCCCCAGGAGAGGCTGAGGGAGCTGGGAAGGGGCTCAGGCTGGAGAAAAGGAGGCTCAGGGGGACCTTGTGGCTCTGCACAACTCCCTGCCAGGAAGGAACAGCTGGGGAAGGAAGGTCAGGTTCTGCTGCCAGGGAACAAGGAGAATGACAATAGGAAACCGCAAGGTTTAGGTAGGATATTTGGAAAAGTTTCTTCACCCAAAGGATTGTCAAGCACAGGAACAGGCTGCCCAGGGAAGTGGTGGAGTCCCTGTCCTGGAGGGATTTAATGCACATGTGTGTTTGGCACCTGGGGATCTGTGATTACTGGCAGGGCTGGGGTAATTGTTGAATTAAATGATCATGAAGATCTTTTCCAACCTAAATTACTCACTAGGATGGCTGCAAGTTGTTTTGGGCTACTGATGGCAGTGCCCGCAGGATCTAGGTTTTCAACAGATTTCTTGGGGCTCAGCTTACTCGTAGTTGCCAGTAAGATGCTGTTTCGTTAGAGCATCTCAACAAGATTTATGGCAGCCATTCCTTTCCTCATGGAAGTCACCACCTATTTTTGTTGCTTTAATCACCTATGGTAATCTAAGCAAAGCTGCCTGAATAGCACAAAGTGAGCCTGTAATGCAATGAACTGTCTCACAACAGTTGTATCTGCAATATCAGTCACAGGTACCTGTTCGGCAGTGTTTTAAGATGGATTTTTAGGTAGACAAATACAGAAACACACACACAACATATATGGTTGCTTTTATGTTTCATCATGTCCAGCTTTAGGTTGACTGGAAATGTTACTCCACGGTTTCCAAAGGTTCTTTTCCCTGTTAAAAAAAAAATAATAATAAAAAAAGGTAGAGTATCAAAAAGACTGACAGTAATAATATAGTACACCCTTCTCACACTGCTACAATTCTATGTCTCTAGAAATATTCATCTGTGGTCTAAGTAAAAGACTATATAATGACTATCAGGCATCTCTGGATCTTTTTCTATTGAGAGTGCAAAGAATAACCCTAGTCCTGTGACAAAGGACACTGATCTTCAGCAATATTGCAGACTCTCACTAAGACAAACATCCTTTATTCTTTAGAGTGTAGACAAAAGCAAAAACAGGGAAAAAAAAGAAAAAAAAAGAATAAAAAGAAAAAAAGAAAGGCTAATTGCAGTCAATATGGCATTTTCCTTTATTGCACACAAATGGTGATCCCTGAGAACAGGGAGGGCTATAAAGCAGGTATTTATCTGCTTTTCCTTTAGGGGTAACAGAAAACATATTTAGTGCACTACACTCTTGAGGCAGAAATACATTTGCTTGCCAAATGAACATAAGCTAAATATTTTAGGAGGTCTTTTCTTTCACTTTGGTTCTTTAGTGTTTTGTCATTAGTCCAGGGATTTTGATGCAAAAACTCTTGCAGTGGCAGAGTCCAGGAACTCCTGACTGAACACCCATTACATTTATTTCTGTTTCTTAAAAAGTGGATTTTCAGGCACCACAGACCTCACAGCAACAGATTTGCAAGTTTATGATTTAGACAGGTGAAGGTGCATTTATTCTCTCTCTAAAAAACACAGAGATTTTTTTATCTGGCCAACCCATGGAATGCTGCGTGGCTCTAGAAATGGGAGTTGGATCAGCAGCTGAAAACCAGGATTTTACAAAGGACTAGGTTATCTGAAGTGGCCTTATTTCTCCAAGAGCCATCACAGACTTCTTGTCTGCATTTGCCACTAGAGAGAGGCCAGTGTGTGACCTTCAATTTTTTTTTTGGAACTTGTGCCTGTAGGGGGAAGGGAATGAAGAATTGAGGAGAGCAGTGGAGAGAAATATTAAGAAAGAGCTTTCACAAACCAAATGAAGTTAAAAATTTTCATTGTGGTAGGAGCTCAGATTTCACAGAGAACTGTGGGATGCTTCCCTCCAGCCCCACACGCTCTTTAGTGGTTGGGGCACCTCCACAAAATACTGGTCGATCAATGCTTTTGCCCTGGAAGAACCCTTGTTTCACATATCCCTGTAAAGTTCTTTTACAGCTGCAGCCCTTCTGTCATTCTTAAAATAGAAATAGCTTTAATGGTTTGGGCGCATGTTACATATTCTTCAAAAATGTTTAACAGGTCAGGTCCCCAAAGCCAGTTGCAATTTTAACTTCCTTGAGCTTCTTTTGGTCTTGTTCAGCCTCAGGTGCTTGATAAAAGAGGGTTAAGTTTACATGGCCTCCTGTGAGCCTTGCTCTGTGCAGGTTAATAGAGCCCATGTCCCTTTCCACGTGCCAGGTCAGCAAAGACAGCATTGTTTTTTCACATGTTCCTGCTAAATGACAGCTTGGGTTCCATGGTATGGTCAAAAGTCTCCTGGACCTGCTGGGATGAAACTCACCTGTGGTTCTTTCTTTCTCTTTACTGTTCAGCTCCTTTGAAACCTGCTCTGCTCAATTCTGTTGTGAGGAAAGTGTTTTAGTCCATAAGACATCCTGGTGCAAAAGTGGTAATACTTGTGCCAGTACCTACATCTTAGAGCAATTGTGGATGTAGCCAGTTTTACTCAAGGGCTGTCAGACTTGAAAAGCACAACAATGATCCAATTTGTGCCAGGTGGCCTGAGGACTGAATCCCATTCCTCTGGGCACATCACTGAGGGACTGCAGCTGTAATCACTGGAGATCACCGTCCTCACCCACTTTCAAGCCACTGATCTTGTCATGCATCTCACCCACTTTTTTTTTTTTTTTTTTTTTTTTTTTTAAATTCTATTCCCTCTGAGCTTTCGTGCTTCCCCCCAGTTCAAGGATCTCCGTTTACTGATGTGAAATATGAGCAGGTGTGGGAGATGCTCATTACCAAAGCAGACTCCAGCTGAAGGGGCCATATGCTGGTTTGTTAGCAGTGACCCACATGAACAGGAGAAGTGGATACGTAGCTACTGTGCAAAGGCAATGACATATGGAGTTCAGCACAGCTTTGTACCCAAAATGGTATTTAAACTTTCAGCCTTCAAGCAGAGACTCCAGGCTGCATCTCATTTTGCTTCTTTCTTTCCTAATTTGTAACCAGCACTTGATTTAGTAAATGCCAGAATTCAACTTTGAGGATGAATGAAAAAGCCTCAGGAAACTAATGACCTCCTTAATAAAAGAATACGATAACTTCACTGGATTTAATATTTCAGGTTTCTATAAGGATTGAATTGGAAAGATTTTTTTTTTTCTTCCTTTCTGCAGGGGTAAAATGAAAGCACCTGGACTTCACAGCTGGTTACTAGATATTACATGCAGTGATAGAAACTGAAAGTATTGACCTTCATTACAAGTCAGAAATAGGCAGGATACACAAAGAAGACTTTTGAAATATCTGCCACAGAAGGCCAAAGGAATATTTGCCTTTCCACAGATCGTTCTTATTTAAATGGAGCTCAGAATTTAAAAGTAAATACAAAATCCATCCCAGAAGTATTTACACTCACTTTCCACTCCCATGTACAGGAAGTTTCAAAGCATTACTGGGTTCAGCCATCTTCTCAAACTGTGTTTTGTGAAGCTGACATTGCTCCCTTCCAAATAGCAAGTGAAGCTGACTCTTCAGGCACAAGTCCCCATCTGTTGAAGCCCTTGGGAACCCACAGGGTAAAAGTTGCTGCAAGATCAAAACTCATCACTATTTAATGAGAAGTTTTTTTGCAAAGTTTCATATCTGCTGGATAATTCAGCTGGCTAAATTATCCATATTCAGTGCTCAGACAGGATGTAAAAGGCACTAATGTCAATGCAAATCCAAGGAATCTCTCAAATTCTTCAGCAAAAGGGCTGTCCAGCCCTGGCACAGGCTGTGGCGGAGTCCCCATCCCTGGAGGAAATTAAAAACTGTGAGGCTGTAGCATTTGGTTCATAGTTTGGCAGTGGGCTCAGCAGTGTTGTTGCTAATGGTTGTACTCAATGATCTTAGAGGTCTTTTATAAACAAAATTATTCTATAAGTCTGTGAAAAAGGCTTTTGTTACATATTTACCTCACTGCACTACACCTTGGGGAGGTCACACCTGGGTTTGACCACACAGCAGTGCAGCATCTTAGGCAGCCACTCTGGTTTCTCTAACAACAGATACATATAACAAGAACTGTGGATAGTTAATTCTGTCCTAGAGTAGTTCTGAAATAGGTGTAAATAGTTTCCTTCCAGAGATAGCTGTCTCCATGTATGACAATAAATAGAAATTATATCACTAGCTTTAACTTGTTGCTATAAATTTTTAACAAGGTTGTTAAGTGAAGCAGCTATTTTTCCTTTTTAATGCTTTACTTAAAATACATTTTAAATGTAGGATAAGTGAAAATGTTTTTCTTTGAGAAACTTACTGGAACCACTTGGGAAGAATTCTGACTTTGATTTTTCACAGTGATTTTCTACCCTGGGTCACAAGGTGAAAGTAAAGAAACTTAAAACCATGGACTGACTTTGCTCAACTTCATTTGAACCATCTAAAAAGACATTTTCCCTATTTTTTTCAGACTTTTAGAAGGTTTATATTGCACTGATTTTCTATTGTAAAGTCAGAACAACAAAGGCTAAAATATATGTATTTTATTCCTTTAATTCTGCCAGAAATATGGTATTTAAATTATTAAAAAATAGAAACAATAACATCAATCAAACCAGAAAAATGTTATCAATTTAAATTTCCTAGAATTCTCGGGTGATAATGCTTTACTACTCCAAAAAAACTCCCAAATAGACCTACTCAATGTAGAAATATAAGAAATATTACAGAGCATATGTAAGGAGTGTGAAAAAAAAGATATCTCATCCATCTATTGAGGCTGACTGCTATTTGTAAGATTGTTTTAAAAATTGATGATGAGAAGTTTTTGTTTATCAAAAGACAGCCAGAGGGGACTGTTGATGATCAGTCCTGACTTTAAACAGCCCATTATCCTTGATCCAAAAATGCAGACCTCATTGCACAACGCAGGCAATGTCAGGCAGAGCTCCACGAGAAACGCTATGAACGCTTCCAGTTGTTTTCTTCACTGAAAGACAGCTTGTAAAACCCAGGGACTAATGAAAGTGCTTTTGAAAAAGTATCAGGTAAAGTTATAGCACACACACGAAGTTCTCATCAGCAAGTTTGCTGGTGACACAAAGCTGGGAGGAGTGGCTGATACCTCTGAGGGTGGTGCAGCCTTTCAGAAGGACCTCAGGAGGGTGGAAGGATGGGCAGAGAGGAAGCTGCTGAAATTCAACAGAGCAAAGGCAGGCCCTGCACCTGGGGAGGAATAATGCCAGACTCCAGCAGAGGCGAGGGTGCCCTGCTGGAGCAGCTCTGAGGAGAAGGACTGGGGGTTATGGTGGACAAANGCTGGGAGGAGTGGCTGATACCTCTGAGGGTGGTGCAGCCTTTCAGAAGGACCTCAGGAGGGTGGAAGGATGGGCAGAGAGGAAGCTGCTGAAATTCAACAGAGCAAAGGCAGGCCCTGCACCTGGGGAGGAATAATGCCAGACTCCAGCAGAGGCGAGGGTGCCCTGCTGGAGCAGCTCTGAGGAGAAGGACTGGGGGTTATGGTGGACAAAAGGCTGTCCATGAGCCAGCAGTGCCCTGGGGGCCAAGAAGGACAGTGGAATCCTGGGTGCCAGCAGGTCAGGGAGGGGATCCTGCCCCCCTCCTCAGCCCTCATGAGGCACATCTGCAGTGCTGTCTCCAGATCTGGGCTCCTCAGGACAAGAGAGACAGGGAGCTCCTGGAGTGGGTCCAGAGGGCAACAAAGATGGGGAAGGGCCTGGAGAATCTCCCTGGTGAGAAAAGGCTGAGGGAGCTGGGGCTGCTCAGCCTCGAGAGGAGCCCCAGCTGAGAGGGGACCCCCTCCCTGTGTGTCCCTGTGTGCAGGGAGGGGCAGAGCAGGGCCCAGGCTCTGCTCCAGGGCCCAGCCCTGGCACCAGAGCCACGGGCAGGGACGGAGCCCAGGAATTCCCTCTGGACATGAGGCAGAACTTCTGTCCTGGGCAGTGACTGAGTGCTGGGACACTGTGCAGAGAGGGGATGGAGTCTCCATCACTTGGGATATTCCAGACGCCTCTGGACACAATCCTGTCCCCTGTGCTCTGGGATGGCCCTGCTGGAGCAGGGAGGTAGGACCAAATTATCTACTGTGTTCCCTTCCAATCTTAAGCCATTCTGGGATTTTGTGAAATGCATCTTATAAAGGACTTTTTCCAACTAATGACAGTGGAAAAGTAGATGCAAAAACACTAATTCAGGCTCTAATGCAAGGCTATTTTTCAGTAAAGCTGCACAGGTGAACTTAGATGCAATAAAGATGTGAAGGGTTTGCTCTTTAACACAATTATAATTTAAAATTCAAAGGAAAGAAAATTTCTCTGGGGTGAAAAGACAATCATAGAACAGCTAAGTACAGAGAAGAGTACAAACCACCTCCCATAAACATATCAAAGAAAATACTTGATGGAGAGCAAAAATTCACTGCCATGAGAAAAAGCTGGAATAAAGCCAGGCTGCCAGATTTGGTACAACAAAGTCATTTGAAAAGAAATTACATAAAGTGCAATTTATGTTAGTACTACACGAAAAAATATGTGAAAACACAGTGTTTACAGTTTTAATAATACCTTTCACTTTAATAATGCCTTGCACTTTTAATAGTACCTTGCCTATGTGTATGAGAGGAATTAAAATAGATATATAACCTGAATTTAACTAAGGCAAAGATTTAAATTCTCTTAGGATTGTTACAACCCATCCCTGAAGTCAAGGGTAACTCAGGTTCTTGTTAATAGCTCATTTGGAGTGGATTAGGAAAAGGCGCTGAATGAACAGTGTTTGCAAATATATATATGTAGGGTTTATTTTAGAACAGCTTGGTTGCCATGGAAAGCAGGTATTTAGCGAATTTGGTTATTATTATCTATAGAAATGGAAAAATATAAAAGCATTAAAAAACCAACACATATGAAAATGTATAAGGGAAAAGAGAGAGAAAAAAGGATAAGAGTAAGAAGATCTCCCCACCTGTGGATGCAGCTACAAGACTTGGTTGCTGCAATTTCAGTGCTCGTTGGTCGCAGTGATAGTCACTGCCTTGATGGGTCAGGGGTGGGGGAAAGCCTGTGGAGCCCAAAGCTCAGTGGGTTGATCTAAGCTCAGATTTATGTGGGAATACCCAGGTCCATCCCATGGGGAGGCAGTTTTGCACTGATTGTTGCATCACTGTGGATCATGCACAGATCTGTGGTGGAGGGCCCCAGAGATGAGTCTGGGAGCACTTCAGGGCTCTTTGACAGTTTATGAGCCCTTCAGAGACATGACCTCTCTTTCTCACACCAACGGAGTTGAGCCAGTTATGCCCCATCAGAAGTCATGAAAACCTTCAGGCTTACATGGGAATGTTCTGATTTCTCCCCTGGGTGGGAGTTTTACACCTGAGCCAGCTATGCAAGGGAGGACATTGCCAGGATAAAAATTTCTATACCACCTTGCAGGACCCACTTCTTGTTGGCCTCCTCCCTTATCTGGCTCTATACTCAGCTTCCTCCTAAGCAAAGGTTGGTTTGTGTGGTTGTCCTCTGTTGCTCACAGACTCAGCCCTGAGCTGCTACTTTGACATAGTCAGCAAAGCCCACACTGCTTTTACAAATCTCCAATTATTCGAGCATTAACCATCAACATTTCAGTCTCTCACAGTGATCTTGGGAGCTGCTCAGATGAAAGATTTTCTGCTAGGGACAGGAAGCAAAAGCTGTGTCTCTCAGGTTCGCTTGAGATTGTGAAATTGTCTTGCGGTTTGTCCAAGGCAGAGCCTGAAAGTTCATGACTCCAAACTCCAGCAATACAAGTCTTTTGAGTCAATGAAATGCTCCTCTCCCAGCCAGAAAAGCAATTGCATCTGTTGAAGGAAGGCCAAACCATATTTTCCCAAGCCCATGCATCCACACCCATTACAAGGAAATGTATGAGTAATAACACCTAGTACTGTCTTCAAAGCAAAGTGTCACCATTTGCACTTCACCAACAGGAAGAACAGGGTGCAGGCAAGTTCAGATTGCACACGTGTGATGATCCACAAATGATACAATCCTTGCTCCTCAGCCTTCATGTCTCTCTCTCTGCCTCCCAAAATCACTTTTCCATACCTGCAATCACCATTAAGTCTACCATACCTGCATTTCACATGCATATCCACTCTGATTCATGTCCTTCTTTTTACCTGAATTTTGACCAAAGTGTTTGCAAATGGAGTGAAAACACATTGAGACTGAGAACATTCTTCTGTGTTGTGTATTACTGCATCTTGGCCCAGAGCTGCAGTTAGCGCTACACAATTCATTGTTCTGCACTCATTCTATCTGATTTTACATAACTGGGTAATTCACAGCATCAGTTTTAGTAAAGTATAAAATTTCCCTTCACTGATGTTGTGTTAGTATGGCTCTACTGTGCATTTTCATTACAGTTGTTCCCCAGATCTGAACTTCCTTTGGACCAATAACTCATCTTACGACAAGCAAGTGTTGAATTTATGGCATGAATTTGCTATGGAAAAAAAAAAAAAAA
>VXBU01017028.1:0-18705 GCA_013400315.1 Bombycilla garrulus | reverse complement strand
CATCTATAAATCCTGCTTCTGAAGAGAATTTGTTTATTACTTTTTAATAGAATTTGTCATTATAAATCATCTATACTACCATAGTGCCTAAAGCAGTAAATGAAAATGACAATTGCATTGACTGTTATTCAAATTTTTATGAGCTTTACCCCCTAACCTGAAGGGGCTTCCAAAGGGAAACATTTAATTATTTACACCCATTTATTGTTTTGTCTCTTTAGCTTCTATCCTAAGTTTCTGAGATTGGCACTGAGACTTTCCAGCTCAGTACACATGCGGGAATGAATGTCTTTGCTAGAGGGCACACAGAGCGAGTTCAGCCTGAAGAATAGAAGGCTGTTCAGGAAAACCTCAGAGCACCTTCCACTACAGAAAGAGGCTAAAAGAGAGTGGGAGAAGAACTTTTGACAAGGGCCTGCAGTGAGAGAATGAGGGGGAATATCTTCACAATGAAAAAGGGTGGGTTTAGATTAAATATTAGGAATAAATTCTTTACTGTGAGGGTGGTGAGGCTGTGGCATAGGTTGGATCCCACTAACATTCAAGTGATGCTTTCTGCTGCCTGAATCACATTGCTCAGCAAGTGCTGCCGCAGAAAATGAGAGGTGGTTTCATTTGCACTCATTCCAAAATCCATCCAAAGGCAGTGTGATTATGGAAAGGGAACCAAGCACCAGGAGGTCTCTAGCTGCCATTGATTTCACTGCAGGATGATGTCTGTGCTACTAAAGCCCTGTGACTCTGCTTTCCCATGTATGAAACTGGAATACATCTTTTGAGAAGACTAATTTCAGCTTCTAACTGATAGTTTAGAGTCTGTTGGAACCCAGGGGGTTCCTATGGCATCTCAGAATGATCCAAACCCTGGTCAGGAGGCTTTTCAGCCTTGCCAGAGGTGTCGGAGAACCTGGATTGATACTGGGAATGCCTGTGGTTTTGATTTTAATCCATGAGACAAATTACTAACTTATAAGAAGAATTGCAAGTCATCAGAGTTTGAAGAGTAGAATAGCAGTAATTATGGATGAAAAGGAAAAGATTTGGACCCATGCCCAGGGGGGTTGGAGATCTGTACAGGCCGGTCTGAGGCACAAGATGGAGAATTTTTACACGTGGCNAACTGCCTTGAGAACACGAACAAACGACTCCAGACTACTCCTTCAACAGCACGGGCCGGAAACCTGGACTTTTCTACATATTGTGGGGTCTCCTGGGGTTAAGGAGATCCCCGCATTTTTGGCGTCCCAGGCTGGGCACAAAGACCACCACAAGAGTCGAGGTTGCTTTGTGGGCTATGCCACCGACTCTTAGTGCGCTCCAACTCATTATTTAGGCTGCCTGCAACAGGGAGCTCTGCAGCAGTGCTTCACAGGAAGAAAAGCCAATCTCTGCTGGCCTCTCCAAACCCTGGTCTGCTAGATGAACTAGCTCTGACTCCTGCAGCTCCTCTCCAGGACCTGGATGCTATTGAAGTAATGAGGTAACTGAGCAACAAGGTGGCCAAGCCAGCCACTTCCAGGTAAAGTAAAAGAAAATGTTTCTCACATAGTACACAAGGAAATTAAATCCATTCCCAATTCCTAGTTGCTCTGCCAGCTGTTTTGTGCATCCCTGCACATGTTTGCAGACCAGGGCAGGCAGAAAGGCAGCAGAGCTGGCCAGAAATCCTGACCAAACTTCTTCTCCAGCTAATGGAAGAGCAGATCAGCAAGAACTAAGTCACAGAAAACTGCAACCAAGATAGCCCTAATCTTCTCACCATGACATATTCAAGGTGTGGTGTCATGGAGCTTTGTCTTAATGGCATGAAGGTTTGTCAGGGGGGGCTTAGGTGGGATGCTGGTAAAAGATTCTTCACCCAGAGGGTGGCTGAGCACTGGAACAGGTTTCCCAGGAAGTGGTAACAGCACTAAGCTCAAGAAGTGTTTGAACAACTGTGTCAGCCACATGATGTGATTCTTGAGATAGTGGATAGGGCCTGAAGCTGGACTGAGTATCCTTGTTGGTCCCTTAAAACACAGGATATTCTATGATTTTAAGGTATTTTTATATTCTCTGTCCTGTACAGAAAGATGTTCTCTCTGACAGCATTAGCAGGAAAATCTCTTTGTTTCACAACATCAGCCAGGATACGACAGCTGTGTTTTCAGACTTACAGCAATGTTGTGTATTCAATTCCAGCTCCTGCCTTCAGGATTTATAGTCACCTTTCCAGAAAAGTCATACAGGGAATATCAGCAGTGGAAAGGAGCTCAGAGTACTAAAAATCTGCCCCCAGAGCACAGACATAGGCAAGCTTAGTCAGAGGACAAGATAAATTTTATCTATCCATCTTATGAAAGAAATTCATCTCATTACAGAGAATACTAATTGGGCTAAGTCATCACAAACTAATAGCTGTCTACCATATTCCTTATTCCTCCAAGTAATTTTTAATAGCCTATCCTCAGCATCTGATATTTCAACAAATAAAAATATATAGCTCATAATAATAAAATTGTGAGAATTGTAGTCTGAAGAAGTTTGATGGCGAGGCAGTGTCTGTATTCCCCTGACTGGTGGGAAACTGAGGAATAGATGCTGAAGGGTGGATCCATCCAGGACTGTGTGTGGGACTGGATTTCCCACTGAGGTCAGTGCAATGATCCAAATGTATCCAAGGGAAAGCTGGGCACTGCATTAAGAACCTCTTCTGCTTGATTTTTAAGGTGGGGACAGGGTTACGCAGACTGTTTGAGACCTGCAGATGGTGGATATTACCCTGAGAGAGGAATCAAGATTTCTAACCCTCCAGCTGGGAAAAAGAAATTGAAAAGAGTCTGCTTTATTTTGCAGCATTTTGCAGATGTGAATATTGTCTCCTAGTCCAGAATAAGGAGTTGTAGAACATCCTTCAGGAAAACTGGCATTTAAAACTCCTGCCAACTGTGAGCCCTCACATTTGCTGCTGACAGAACAGTGATTGCTGCACTCTCCTAACTTGCAAACCTTTCCTCTTGTAGTGTTTGCTCTTACACGTCAACACCTCTAGGCCACATAGATGTGACATACGGATGCGCAGACATGCCACAGACAAACTGCTATCCTTGGATCCTCTTCCTGTTTCCACAGTAACCTTACAGAAACAGCCAGCAGTCAATAGAGAAAATCAAAGGCAGGGATAAGTCATAATTTTCAGTTAGCAAGGAACAGATCTTGAATGCTGAGCTGCTGATACACAGCATAATGTGATTTAGGGTGTTTATTATGCTAACCCAGGGCAGGAGCATGTAGGCATACAATGTGGCAATTACAGCACACGTTGGCTGCTGGTTAAGCAGGAGTGCAGAGGAGAGAGCAGGTATAGAGAACTTAATGCTCACAGACTGTTTAATGGCTTAATCCTGCTGCCAAGCCGAGCTTCACTTTGCTTTGTACCTGACACTTCCACACGTTCATCTAAGAGGCAGCACTGGGACGTTTATAAACAGATGCCCCATCACTACAGGCGCACTTGGTATGCTAAGCTTTGTTTGGGGAAAATAACAGGAAAAGACCAATCAAATACTTTAGCTAGGAAGTGTCAAACTCTTAATATGAATTGTGCTCATTAATGTGACAAGTGTCACATGCATTGAGTCCTTTTTTTTTTTGGTGGCTGTCAGTATATTGATGGGTATTTCGCAAACAGTTTTTCTACCCAAACTGTTTCTCTCTAGGGAGCTGTTTAGGCAACAGTCAGATGAATTACCTAGTGAAAATTGAAAACTATTTTTTCTATTAGTCACTCAAGGGGTAGTACTCCAAGTAAGGAACCACAGCAGCTTTATTCCATTCTCCTCCAGGCCATCAAATTCCTTCAGATTCATATGGTACTGAGTGCAGGGTCTGTGGGTGTTTCAGGCTTGATTTAAAGCACATAATTCTCAAATTAAACACTAAAATGGTATCTATAGTAGCATGGTGAATCACATTTACAGGACCTACATTCTGAATATTTATTTAGTATTGCTCAGTCTGGTTTTGAAACAAGATCAGGTTTCATGCTGTTGGTATTACTCTAAAGATTGCAATGTTGGCTTGTGCACATCAGCAAAAAATAAAGGAAACCATAACACTAACATAAGCTCCACTCTGTAAGAAAACTGGTGCATTGTTAGAACATTAAAAAATCCCTTTTGGGGGATCAAAGCTTATCTAACTTGACTCAGAGTGGCATGTCAAATTGTAAAACATAACACTAAATATATATTCCCACTGTTTGTTATTTTAAAATCTTATTTGTCTCTCTAATACTTTTTCTCCCTGACACCAAACAAAATAATGTTGTTTTAAGATGGATGTTGATCACTACATCAGTGCTCTCCCTGGAAGGAATGCATGTGCCTAAAACCCAGCAGGACACAATGTCACTCAGCTGGACTCATTAGCGTGGCAAGCAGCTTGGCATTTGCATTTCTGCACCGCTCCCAGGGAAAGGCAGCTCCAGTTCAGAGCGCAGCATGTGTCTGTCTGCAGCTGACAATGTAGACATGCCCTTAAAAGCCAGGCCATCCTTCAAGGAGCAAGTGGAACTGGCAGCTGTGGAGAAGCACTGGCAGCTTTTGTTGGGCAAAGGACAAGGGCTGAGTGACTAATTCTGGATGAAATCTCTTGATCCGTTGCAGATAGCACATGTGGCCTTGAAAAAGGAATGTACAGCACCTGATGCACAGAAGCACAGAGGTGTCTGGGGTTCAGCCTTGCACAGAATTTAATTGCCTGAGTACACAAGGACTGAGGTCATTTAATTTCTCCCTGTTGTGACAAACCAAAGTAGGAAAAACGTCAGCAGGAGACTCAAAATAGAATTCCTTCATCTTTTCATGCTTAAATCTTCTGAGAAACCTTGCCCTGCAGGTGTACTCAGAACACACCTCCAGCATGCAACAGGCACTGAGCTGAGCAACCACAGCAATTTCCATCAGTAATGAGGCCAATGGGAGCACCATATCCTCCTCTGAGCCAGCTCTGTGCTCTGCAGCTCAGACAGAGCAGAAATGTCTCCCACACCTCTCTTTGTGAAAGGGCTTCAAACCCCAAACTCCTGTTTCCTAGGGAATGCCTGACTTTTGGCAATCTGAGGAAGAATGGATGCCCCATCCCTGGGAGTGTTCAGGTCCAGGCTGGACAGGGCTTGGAGCAACATGGGATAGTGGAACGTGTCCCTTTCCATGGTTGGGGGATGGAACAAGATGATCCTTAAGATCCCTAACAAACCAAGGCATTCTGTGACTCTGTGATTCTAAGAGAAAAAGTGATGTGTGTCTCTCTGTTCTTCCTGCACAAGAATATAAGAAAGGAGACAAGATGTCAGCTGTCAGTGAGCAAAAAAGCAGATATATGTAGGGATGTGTTGTTTAAAAAAAGCCCCCAAACCAAGAAATGTGAGCTCCCAATCAGGGATGGAACTGGAGTTGGTATATATTAAGAAAAGCCTATCTTGACCTTATTCAGGTCTCCAGGCTTTGTCACCAAAACCCAGCAGTGGGAGGAGATCACAAATATATATCTGTGATGGCTGAAGTGTCAGTTTGTCTTCAGCATCTGCTCTGACTGCCTGGAAACCCAGCTGTAGGTGTCTAACCCTTCCCACCACCTCCACAGGAACACGGAATTCTGCTAGGAAGTCTGCCATGGAGCTGGGCACACAAAGCCTGGGTGTCCTTGTGGGCTTTGCCCAGGGTCTTCTCTTGGTCCCCACGTGGCATTTGGGAATTTATTTTTTTTTCTTTTTTTTAACCTCCAGGGTCTGTAGTAATAGTATGTATAACAACTATAAGTTATTTGCAGTGACAGCAAGGCAGACAGGGAAATGTGAAAAATGTGAAATCCTTCAGCATAGGCCAAAAGGCTTTTGTGTAAGTCAGTGTCGAATTCCTTAGAAAAAGAAGTTTCAGCTGAATTTTGTCAACACAGGAGAAGAGAGAACTTGTAATTTCGGCACCATTTGGCAGGTTTCCCCCTTCTTGGAAATCTTTCTAGGAAATCCGGTGAAGGGATAACTTCACTACTAATGGGCACTCTCCAACAGAATCTACAGTGATGGGTGGTGTTGTGAAATGAACAATAGTGCTTCTGCTTCTTCCAACAAGGCTTAGTGAGGATGCAATTGAAGCACCAGCCACTTTCTAATAAAAGGGTTAAATGGGCTATTATTTGTTTCAATCAATTCAAGGTTGCTCTTCATGAAGGAATAAACATTCCGTCTTTGACCTTAATAAAAGCAAGGATTTGAAAAACAAAACAAAACAAAACAGGATTTTTATCAGAAAAAAAATGTTAAAGGGAGTGCCCAAAGTCTGCAATTAACAAACATTAAAGCAATAAAATATTGACCCTCTTTTTTCCCATCTATCTTTTCCCTCCCATTTCCAAGCTTTGAAGAAATAATAATAGCTAACAATCAATGGGCTCCTAATGAGAGCTACTCACACAACACCCACAAAAATTATCTCTTGAAAAATCAATAGGGAAAGGAATGAGCAGAAAATAATATATATAAGGTGTGAATTCCTCTATTTCTGTTTATATTCCCACTCCTCACAGCTTCCCCCATCTTAGAGGCAGGAAAGATATCTCCATCTTGTATGATAATCAAATAATTAAGATGTATGAGGTGTGCATGCCTGTGACATATGAAATAAGGCATAATGAAGGAAACAATAGAAGCATGTAAAAAGAGCCTTCTCACCCTTAGCAATAGCATTTGCTGCCATGAACAATATTCTTAATCAGAAAAAATACTCCTTCATAACAATCATGCTGCATACAGTGATATTCACAGCAAACCCAGGATGGTATGGCTGAGGAGGTATAAAAATACAGAAGTAATTCTGCTATGAAATGCCTAGAAAATTACATCTTGCTGGATGTTTCTGTTGGGACTGGGTCATCACTGTTGATCCAGTTTGCACTGGAAAATAACATAATAAAAGTGGAATGAACACAGAATTTCAGCCTGGTTTCGTAGCTATAGATTCTATTCTAGGACTCCTGGGTGATACTGTGTAAATTTTGAGAATTTATGAGTCTATTTCAATAAATATCACAAACCAGTCCAGAAACTTAATATTTCCATAGCTGTAAGGAAGGATAAAAGTTTTTTATACTACCTTTGCCTAACCTATCCTGGTGACCTTTGCCCATCCACCACCTCAGTAAAAGAGTCTGTTTTTTTAATTTGAGGTTGAGAGCATGAAAAGATTGTCTGCAATGAACACCTGGAAAGAGATATAAAGATTTTGAACTGAATGAGATTGGGAAATTCAGGGACTGTATTTTCATTTGCAAACTACCAGGCTTGATGTGAGGGCCATGGGGATAACCAAAGAAATCTTCACAAAATGCTATATAAATAATGATGGTTACAATGCCATCTGAAGCTAGCTCAGATTAGTCCTCTTTAACATTGCCAGGCAACAGCTACCACAGGCAGGAGTGTCATCGGAAAAGAATTAAATCTGAGATTTCCATCTGGCTAAAATATAGGATGATGGTGGGCAATTAGACCTTATCTACAACCCAGACAAACAGGGCAGGAACAGAAACATCCATCCAGAAAAACTGAACGCCCTCCTACTCTTACCACTCATGCTCTGCTTTAGCATCAGGATGTCTCAGGTTTTAAATGAAATGTCAGATTTAATTTGGCTCTGGATGCACAAGATATATGACTGCCCTTGGAGAAAGTTGATAACTCAGCGCACTCTGTGTCAAATGTGAATCTACCCGATAGCTCACTCCATAAAAAAGCACTACCCTGCTTTCCCTCAACTGTGCAAAATAGCCAAGGCCTGCCTGCAATTTGCACAAATAGGTCAATTTTGAAAGAAAACCTTCCCATCAGAAAGGAGAAATGACTTATTGAAAGTTGACTCCCAGTTAAATTTCCAAATGGCAGCGCTGCACATCACATTAGCATTCCGTGGTGGGGAGGCTGTTACCGCGCACACTGCGGATAGCTCGGCAGAGGAAGAGGAATTATGTTAAATAGCACATGTGGATTTCTGTGAAGCTCACTATGGAAGCTCCTCATTTGGGAGCATGGTGCATTTTTTGAGAGTTTTTAACTGCTTGGAATCCAAGCAGAGCAGAAAATATGGAGGGGATATCTGTGATTATCGACGGCTTCATCATTCTTTACAACACCTATTGCATCTAAATCTGTGCTGAGAGAATGGGAAGAATATCTGAAACCATTTGCAAACCTTCTGGTTTAGATTATCTTCTAAAATCAGTTATTTTCCATGTGCACAAGTAAACTAATGGGCCTGGTATATAAAAAAAAATACTGTCAACAAGACAATAATCAGAATATAACTTTGTTATGCATCTGTACTTGCTGTGTCCACATGGCACTGGAAAGATTTTTTTGTCACTGAATCTTTTCTGCACTTATACCTGTTCTTTTGCAGTCATCACCCAGAAAATATTACTTCAGTCTGGTTATTTTGCATTTTTTGGTGCTTTTGACCTCTTATGCAGCCTTTATTCAGAACTAGAATATATTATGCCTCTTCCACTACTAGCACGCAAAATGCACTAGGAAAAGACCTCAAAACTTTGTACCTTGCCATTTAGACTTTGCCATTTTTGAAAGCCATCGTTAAATGTAGAGTCAGTGACAGATACTGCGCAGAAAGACATAAATAGATAGGCAATATCCTTGTCACTCACAGAACATGAGAAATGCCTCATATTCCCAAATAAAAGCTTGCAATCTAGGCTCTGCAGAGATAAGGTTACACGTGTGACATTTTGTCATTTTGTTCCAAGAGCAGTGGATATCAAGTTTTACTCCTACATCTAAAAAAATCTCTACTTTCTTAGTTAATTTAGTGGAACTTGTGCTTGAGATTGACAAGATATTCAATTAAAACCATAGTCTATCCTCATTTTATTCTCTTTCTTGAACAAAGCAAGTATCAGGCCCCTCTCTGGCATTCCTCCTTTGCTTCATCCTCTGTACTCCAGGCTGATTTTTTTTTCCCCACATCCTCTCAGTGGTTTTTTGTGTCCTGAGCTCTCCATTTCCCCATTCTTTCTGTCCCTCCTTTCCAGTCAAGCCCCTCATGAGCAGCTTTACTTTTCATTCTTGAAGAAGACAGTAACATTTTTCTTCTCAAACTTCCATTTCCTCATTTACCTGAGTTGTGTAATTCATGCCTTTCTAGAGCTCCTGTATTCTGCAAAGTAAGAGCTCCTAGGAGTTNACAATAGCTTTTAATACCCATTTGACTCAGAATTTAAGGATGAAATCTACTGTTTAACAAGGTTCTTCGGCCTTAAAATATCTCAGGAAAATTCAGTTCATTTAAGAGTAGAGGGATGGACTGAAAACAAAAATAAAAGTTCATAAATATATTAATTATGTCAGATTTCATAGAAAAATGAAGAAGTTAAAGTCATACTGAATCTAGGTCTCCCTTTTTTCGATGTGTGTTGCCATATACATAAAATCCTTGGCAAGTCTGCGCGCAGCTCTCAGGAACATTTGATCTTGAAGTTGTCATTTCCACTGGCCTGCATTTTTAATGGTATGGTCCATTTATACCAGCTCATTTATTTTTGCAGAATCAGTGCTCTGTACTCCTTGTTCCTCTGCAGTCCTTCCTGCATACTTATTCCTATGAAATAATTTCATTACTTTGAAATAATGGCATCAGCGCAGAGACAAACAACCTATTAAGGTTGTTGCTGCAGCACAGCAAGCTCAATCTATGCCCTCTTCAAAATCTTAAACAAAACATAACAGGAGAGAAACAGATGGCTTTGTGGCATGACCAGAAGGTGAACAGAGCCATGCCTTTTCCAAAGAGCTATAAGATTATTGTTTCTTTTCTTGCTTGGCCAATATTGATTATATGTTCCAATTTCATTCGGATATTGAATTTGTTTTATTGGGCAAACAGCTGCAGCTCCATTCCCCATCCCTTAGCAAATATTATTTCAAACTTCCTTTGAACTCTCATTCTGCAAGTGTGACTCTGCAGCGTTCACAAAAGGTTTTCCATCATGTGACCCTGGTCTGGGATCATGCACGTGGTCCAAACACAAGTCAGAACACTGATTTTATTGAAATTAGCCTCCCCTGTGTCTTCTTTGTTGTGTTAAAGAGTCACAGGGTGGCTTCCTCCCATCTTCTCCCATACAAGATAGTTGGATTGCTGTCACTAGGTCAGAAAACATGCTGCCTTAATATTCTCCTTATAATAGTTAGAAATTAAAGTTTATGTTGTATCTCAAACTGAAAGAACAACTAACACTAAAATTAGACAGCTAATAATTTTCTGTCACCCCACTGGAGAATACTGCAGTTGATCAGCCTTCTTCAATCACAGCTTTAATCTGCTTTGCGCTTTTTTTTTTCCTTTAATTATAAATGTTTCAGAAATAAATGGTGTATTTATGTAGACCTTTTGACCACCACTTCACTTGCCTTCCTTTAGTTAATAATCTCTAACCTACTCCCTGATTTGTTCCTCAGTTTTGCTTGATGAAGCAGTAGAAAGCAGACATGGCACACAATGGGCATGGAGTCAGAAAAGGTACAGTTGTAGGTAAATTAATGTCACCAAACTGAAGAGATACAAATCCAGTCATTCCCATTTCCATAAAGAAGAGGATGGGAAGAAAGATTGCTGCCACTTGGGGCATGGCTGTTTGAGCATTTTGGTGTTTGGAGATCAATCATGGCCACAAAGCAGCTGGGAAGTGACACTATGGAGGAGTAACACCACATTGCTCTCAGGATTTCAGTCTGTTGTCTTAAAATTATAACAAGTCTGAAGCATTAGGATGATCTCAAAATCATATTTTTTAATGTTTTGAAATGTTTAGATTTCAGCCTTTGTTTAAAAATTATTCTGTAGGGGAAGAACAGTTTCTTCAAAATCATGTCCAAAACATTTTACTCCTGAGTGTTCAAAGGGAATGCCAAAACATTGTTGGAGCTTCATCCCTTCACCCAACTATTCCTTCCTTGCAGTTTCTCTGAAAGAGTGTTGTCATAAAGTAAAGATATATTTTGATTACAGTGAGACTGCATTTTTTTGTTCATGATTTCCAGGAACAATGTTTCAGGAAATTTTACTATCCCAGTCAAATAAATAAACTTTTGAAGATGACTGATAAAAGTTATTCCATTTCCTGTGCAAGGCTAATTCTGTGAAATACAAAGTGAGTATAAGAAACATAATGAGGTAAAAGCAATATATTTTACTATCTACTCCATTTATTTTTAATTTCATTTACGTTTTGTTTTTTTTTCTCAGGCAGGAATGATCCCAGGAAGTTTCCCCTGAACATGAAGAAGAAATTCGACCCTGGGCAGTGACCAGTGCTGGGACAGATGGTGCAGAGAGGGGATGGAGTCTCCATCACTGGGGATATTCCAGACCCCTCTGGACACAATCCTGTGCCCTGTGCTCTGGGATGGCCCTGCTGGACCAGGGAGGTTGGGCCAGATGAACCCAGTCTGGTCCCTTCTGTGGGGACCCATTCTGTGGTTCTGTAAATAATCTTTGTATCCTCATAGTTACATATAGGAACCCTAAAAATTCTCTCATAATCTCACTTGTGAGGCTTCTCCAAACACATTTCAAATTTACCTTTTTTCAGTTTTTATGTGTGATATTTGATTAAGTAGACTTTGAAAAAAGCATATTCTCTAGCAAAACAAATTAACTAACAAAATAACTAACTGCTTTCTAATTATTTTTTTTTCTGTTAACATTTTACTGTCTATAAGAAGACTCAAACTTTATGTGACCACCGAAAAGAATTCTTAGAAGGTCGATAGCAGAAACTGAAAGTGTTGTTAGGCTGTCTAACACAGACGGAGAAGTCATTTATTTGAAAAATTTTCGGTCACTGGAATACTGACAGAAAGCTATCACACTCGCAAAATGAAACAAGTTACTACGGAAATAATCAGCCAGTACAAGCATGTATAAATTACCTGCAGATGTATAACCAAACTGCAAATCTTTGCCTCTCAGTATGAAAGGGGACAGACTTGAAGTCATCTCTGTTTCCCATCACTCCTCCAGAATCTTTGTGTCTGTGGAAAAGCATATAGAGGTGAACAAAGCTTTCATATTCAGAGCTACCCACGGAATATGAGACTCATAAAATTTGACAGATATAAAAATGGAGGAAATAACCATTACATTCTGATACATTACTGAAGACACGCAAACAGGGAAAAGACCAACTAGGTTAAGTATTGGCATAAATTAAACAGAAAGCACATTTGCTCTAGCACTGGCCTTTCAAATTGAGAGTGATGGCATGATTAAATAATTGAACCATCTCACCTTGCACAGTCAGACAGAATTCCAATAAGAACAGTTATTCCAAAATGGATACTAAGGCAAATCAAGCTCTTCTCCAGCTAATACAGCAATCTGCAGCTTGACTTTTTTGCTGCTTTGTGGATGTAAGTGGGATGAGGATCAATGGGTTGTTTTTCTTCAATTTTGCAAATGTGTCAATTACTCCATTAGGGCTGATCCTTCAGCAGTAATTTTCTTTGTGAAGAAAAGGTTTTGTGATTGCTTGTGTCACGTAGTGCTGCAATAAGGTGCTACTAAATATTCCTAAGAATTAATTCCCATGTTCACCCAACACATAATTTAAAACCCAGGCACCATGTCTGTCATCTTGAAGGCTTTCTTTTTTTTTGTCAAGACCCTGCCATGAGCTCTGGGCATTGCACATGCTATGCAAGCAGCAGCAGTCATAGCAGCAAAGCTGTCCTGTCACTGAGGTGGGCACATCCCCATTGCAGCACAAGGCTCAGGACGATCATGTGAGGGTTCATGCACAGTCCTCTGTGGCACAGCACAGGTCCCTTTGAAAGTGCACAGCTGAATTCTCACCTCATATAACCTGTCCTTAAAAACATCCAGTGAAAGAAATTGATTCAAGGACAGTCTGCCTAAGTTTTTACATCTCTTGAGTTGTGAAGTGCTAGTTTTTTGGGGTTTTTATTATGGGGGGGTTAAATTTTTCTACAATTTAACCTGACACACTCTTCTCCTATAGTATTTTTTTGTATGAAAAATTCACTTAGAAGGGGTTTTGTCTATGTACCTGCAATTACATGTGATAAAAAAGAGGAAAGGAAGGTGCTGTGATTACAAGCACACAGGTCCTTCCATTCCTACTATTTGACCATCACATCACCACTGCTTCTTGGCTTTCACTGGCTTTACTAAGTTTAGTTCCTGTAGTTTTATAAATTTAAGGGGCAACCTTTCCCTGTAATTTTTTGTTTCACCTGTTGATTTGTGTCAGGCTGGGATGAAGTTAACTTTCCCCACAGCAGCACTCCCAGTGCTGTGCTGTGCACTGGTAACAGGAAAGGATTTGATGACACACCACTGCTTTGGCTGCTCTGAGCAGCACTGGCACAACCACAGTGACATCTCTCCAACATCCCCCTGAACTACTCTGCTGGAGATGAGCAAGATATTGGGAGGGGACACAGCCTGGGATGCTGACCCAAACTGTCCCAAGGGATATTCCATACTATATNAGGTCAGACAGGGCTCTGAGCAACCTGATCTAGTTAGAAATATCCCTGGTCAAAGCAGAAGGTTGGACAAGTCCACCTTTAAAAGTCCCTTACAACCCAAACTTTTTTGGGCTTCTCTGCTTCTGTCTCTGGACATCACCTTGCTGATGGGAAGTAAAGGATAAATCTTCTGCTTTCCCATGATTCTGTGTGATGCTTTTGCTTTTGCTTTATTAAAATACCTTGAACCATGAACCTTTTTTCATCCTATTGTCTTTCTCTCTGTCCAGATGAGGAGGGGAGTGTTGGAGCAGTTTGATGAGCACCTGGCATCCAGCCAGGATCAACCCACCATAGATGTTTTTCATAGTAAACACAGGTTAATTTAGTTATTCTTTCCAGCCTCATGGGAAAACTATTGAATCATTGTCCTTTTCTAGCTATCTGCCTGCTTTTACCCCCTTTAAGGTGATAAAAAACATTATCCATGAAGTTCTCTGCATCATGGAAATGTTCGATGTTCTGATCCTATTGCTGCTGCTCCTCCTCTGCACTAAATCTTTCTATACTGCTGTTTTAATGACCATTGCAGGAAGAAATATTAGTAACTCTTCTCTCTCTTCAATCTCTTTTTTCCATTTCTGCAGCTTGCTATTCATTCGGGGTTGTTGTTTATTTTTCATGGGTTTTTTCTCTTCTTTGTGTTTGTATAGTAGCTTTTCTTTTAATCAATCTATACAAAGTTCTTTCTCATCCTTTCCTCTCTCCTGGTGGTCCTACAGAAGAATTTTATCTTTCCATGTTCCTGTTAACCCAAACTCTTACCATCATCTTAGTATTCATCATATTTCTATATCCATCTGCATCGAGCTCAGAATCAGAGAGAACTGAAATATTCGTAAATTAATTGTTGAAGAGAAGTGGCCAACATTACTTGGTGGATTTTTTTTTATTTTTATTGAAACAAATACAGAGTATGGAAGGTTTGTTTTTGGTCTGAAAAGGAGGCTCAGGAGGGACCTTATTGGATTCTATAGCTCCCTCAAAGGAGGTTGCAGACTGCTGTGGGTCTCTCTGTCCCGGGTATCAAGTGACACAAGAAGAGACAGCCTCAGAATGTGGCAGGGAGGGATTGGGTTGGACATTAGCAAAATTTCTTCACTGAAAGGGTGGTCAGGCCCTGGAACAGTCCAGGGAAGTGGTGGAATGTATGCATTTGTGGCACTTGGGCAGCCAGCTTAGTGGTGAATATGGCAGTGCTGGGCTAATAGTTGGGCTTGATGATCCTAGAGGGCCTTTCTGACCTTAAAGATTCTATGATTCTTTGTGGACAGACAAAACTTCTTTTAAACCACCTATAAATATTGCCAAGATATTTGAGTACCCTGAAAAAGTAAAACACCACAGACTTTTTTCCTTTCTTCCTCCTTTCCCATAGTTCCAAATTGAAATTATATCTTCACTCTGTGTTCTAACAGCTTGGCCTGTGCAACAGTTGCCCCCTGAGAAGAGATGAGGACCTCAGGCTCACATCTTTCCAATTAGATTGGAGACTGTATGACTGGAAGTAATCCTGCAAGAATATGGGAATAGGGCGAAGTAACCGTACTGGTCTCTCTTCTCCCTAAGCATTGAGGAGTTTGGGATGCACTGCGCATTCCTCCTCTCTTTGTGATGCCTGTGACAGCTCCCTGGGGACACAGCTGTCACCATGCCAGGCCTGCAGCACTGCAAAGCAGGAGTGTCTCCTGACTAGGGAGTGCCTTGGCAACAAATCAGCACGAACAAAGATTGAGCTTATTGGAGCAGTGGACTAAAATGGCAAATATTCACCTGGCTTTAAAGGAAAGGTATTTAAACTTCACAGAGGTGCTCATACTTGACACTGAAATTGCCCAGGCAACCACTGATGCATCATGGCCTTCTCTTCATAAAAGCCAATTATTTTCAAGGTTTGACACAAAGCAGTGAATTAGCTTTTGACATTTTGATCAGAATTATTGTTAAACAGAGAATTCTTTACACTTTTGTGTCATCTCCTGCAAACACAAACCACTCATTTGTGTCGAGCAGTGACGGTGAATAGCCTACAAAAAGAAAACGTGCATAGTAAGGTCTGGTCTTTACCTTACAGTTCACTTACGGATCTGTTCAGGGTTAAGAAGAAAGGAATAAGAAGCAGCCTGAGATCAAGAATTATGTCCTTTCCCTCCATCAGCTAGTCAGCTGGTGTGGGAATAAATCCTCAATTGTGGGCATTTAGAGAAGTAGCAGGTTTTGACAGCCTATATCTTGGTTTCTGAACCCCTTTTATGTTGCACCAGAGAGCAGTTCAACTTAACTGGCAAATTAAAGGTTTTCCCTCTTCTTGCACCAGGTGGTCATCTGAAACTTAACTACTAGCCCCATGTGGCAATAGACCTTGAGGACAGCTGGCAAATTGGGCCTTAGGGCTGCTTTTGAAACAGTGTGGGTGTAAACTTATTCCATAAAATTATGAAAAAACAAAAGCAGCTCCCTGTGGAGGAGAATTACTATCAGAATATCTGTAGAAATGATTCTTAGAGGCTGAGCTCCAAGTGAGTAATTAAGTACAGCTTGTTTTATGAAACAATAAAAAGCACATTTTATTTTTCAAAACATTTTGGATTTAACACTCAGAAGATAATGAGTTCACAATCTACCTATTGTTTTTAAAGACTTACTCTAATCTGCTTGAGATTTATTTCAAGATAAAGACACCTATGTGAAGAAGTCCACAGT
The DNA here is from genome assembly GCA_013400315.1 of Bombycilla garrulus. Classification (NCBI taxonomy): domain Eukaryota; kingdom Metazoa; phylum Chordata; class Aves; order Passeriformes; family Bombycillidae; genus Bombycilla; species Bombycilla garrulus. The sequence goes on along the minus strand of VXBU01017028.1, from coordinate 2,402 downwards.
TCAATGGGGATCTGTGTTGTATATCCAGTGGAGATTGAGCCATTCGCCAAATTAGTGATGGTGTGAGGCTTTAGTTCTCTGTGCAGGTCTCTGAGGACACAAAACCTTTGTGGAGGGTGGCATCTGCTACAAAGGACCATTTCTGAAAGTTGGCTAGGCAACACCTGAGGACACCTGAGATACTTCTGGATATCTGTGTGTGAACAGCTGAGCTCTGAACCACCACTGATCATCGCAGGAGGTGCACCTGAACACCCCATGTGCACTGGCTGCTTTAATCTGGAGCTGATTCTCATGCTATTTGGCTGAAAGATTAGATATCAGGAATCAGTAAGAGGGTGGGGAAGCACTGCAACAGGCTGCACAGAGAAACACAGAGAAATTGTGTCTGCCCCATCCCTGGAAGTATTCCAGGTCAGGTTGGGTAGAACTTTCAGCAATCTGGTCTAGTGAAAGTGTCAGTTTCCCTGGCAGGGGAAATTTAAGGTCCCTTCCAAACCAAATGATTCTATGATTCTCTCATTCTATGAATTAAGAAAATAGTTGATATCACAGTTAAAATTGTCATTGGTTTCAGGTCAAGAGGGTGTCCTCTGAAGTACAAAATCCCCAATGACTTAGGTTTCTATGGCTGTGCTCTTTTAAGAGGGCACAGCCCAAGTACCAGGAGACTGGATCAAACTCCTCAGAATTGGCTGGCTCAAGCTCGTTGCACCTATATTGTGTGCAGGGGCAGAGCAAGAGCAGGAGTTGACTGACACCTTTTTTCTTCTGCCTTTCTACTTGCCCTCCTTGCATGCAGAGCATGAATAAAGTTTAGGTTGCCCAGATTATCTAGGCATTCATGTTGAAATCAGGGCCAAGCCCAAGAAAAAAGAGAAGTTTGGTGTCACCTCTGTTTTTCAGTTCCTCATCCATAACAAAGAGATTTGAGGGTTTTTACTTTCAACGATAATCCTTCTGAGTCTGTGTCAGTTATGCATTTTTTTTGTGCAACATTAAGTGAGATGAGCCCCAAGCACTTTTGTAAACCTTCCTCCCCATACCACAGATGAGTCAAGTACATAAATTCTTCTGTCTCCACAGTGAGCTGGTCTTTGTGCTTTGAGCAGTATCATTACATCCTGTACTTTCCCCCTGGTTTAGGACTTGGCCGATTCCTCCATGGTGAGTGCTGCCCCTTCTCAGGCCAAAGGGCAAACAGCCAGACCCAGCAGATGTGTCCAAATGACTGGAACTCCCTTATTTCCACATAACTTTCCCTTTAAACACATCTTTTTGCTCACTGCCTCTTCTGATTCACTTTTGCCAGCCGACCACATGGAGCTGAAGGTAACATTTAATTTCAAAGGGCAGATGTCTTTGTGTGCCAGTTTATTCAAAGGTCTGTGTCTCTACCACATTCAACAGAATGAAGTACAAGAACATTTCCAACTGGTTTGTATTTTTGTGTGTCTACAGAAGGAGCACCTGTCCTCTGCATTGCTGTAATGCAGCAAATAAATAACAGACTACAGAGATGGGAAGAGAAGCAAAAAGCTTATTCAAATTGTGGTCTTATTATACAATAAGAGTCCTAAACCACATTTCTTAAAATTAGGAAAGAGCACAGTATTTTTCACACTTATCTGGATCTCAGATAGTTGGAAATGCCTCAGTTATTGGATTCTATTCAGTGCATAATCAAGTCCTAAGCTGCATCTCCCAGTCAGTGTTGGGGCACTAGACACTTAAAGAGGACACAGCTGGTTAATCGTGCCTTCCAGCTGTATCTAAAATCACAGAAGGTGTTATCTATTAGCTTGTATTAGCACATCAGTGAACTGGTAGCTGTTCTTTGAACAGTTCTGCAGACATCAGAAAGAGCTATAAGCACTTTAATAGGCTAATGGAAGCTGACTGTCTTTCCTCCCTAAACATAAAAAGCCAGAGCAGCATTTCTGCTCTTAGTAGCTTAAGCACACAACAGAAATTAAATAACGGGGCACATCAATTTGTATGCCCCCTTCTTAACACACAGTAATGATATCCTGTATTGAAGAAAAAAAAAAGAAAACAAAAAGCCAAAGCTGTGCTCCCATTCTCTTTTTCATCTGGATTAATTTTAAAAGTATTCCAGTGTTATCACAGAATCACAGAATGGTTTGGGTTGGAAGGGACATTAAAGCTTATCAAGATCCACCCCCTGCAATGGGCGGGGACACCTTCCACTATCCCAGCCTGCTTCAAGCCCTGTCCAACCTGGCCTGGAACACTTCCAGGGATGGGGCAGCCACAGCTTCTGTGGGCAATGTATTCCAGGGCCTCACCACCCTCACAGAAAGGATTTCTTTCTCATATCTAACCTAAATTGCCCTCTTTTAGTTTAGACACATTACTCCTTGTTCTATTGCTACAGGCCC
>VXBU01017020.1:287077-297981 GCA_013400315.1 Bombycilla garrulus | reverse complement strand
GGTCTCCCGGGGCTGAGGAGATCCCCATAAGGAGCTCAAATTTGGGAAAATCTCTGACTCTGAGCTCGAGCCCCAACTTCCCCGTTAGCAACCTCTCACAGATTTCTTGCACAGCCCTCACAAGCTTCTCCTTGTGGGGCATAATGAGTAGGATACAGGATTAGGTGGCTGAAGAGCCCAGCCCAAATCTGATGTGACAAAACTCCGCATAAGTCCGTGCTTTTAGGTCAGGCTTTCCCTTTGTGGCCGATGCCCATTGTCCGGTCTGCAGTCACTGCTTTCATCTCCACTGCGAGCCCAGAGCTCCCTGCTGGGCTGGGAACCAGCACGGGCCTTTGTGTGAGAGAAAGCCACACCAATATCACAAGGAGCCTTCTCAGCCCTTCATGCCTATAACAAAATCTAATCTGAAAAGCTAGGCTTAGGGTTTCTGACATGCTGGCACAGCAAATATTTCCCCACATAATTGAAAAACATAAGCGTGTTGGCCCAGAGGTTCTCAACATGGCTGAGATCTGGGGGACAAGCAGAGTATTTTCAGAATACTGTGTATTTATCAGAAATAGAATATATACTTTAATATTTCCATTCACTTGGCCTTGGTGCTGTTTGCAGCTGGCTGGCACAGACTTGCACTGGTATTTCTCTGGGCACATTTGCTCACTTCAAGCTGCTTGGAATGTGCATGTATAAAATGTGCATGTATATCCAATATCACAGATTCTGTTCAATAATCTGTGTGATATCTTTGATATCCAGGTGCCTCTGCTCATAAAGACTGCTCTAACTTGGTTTCTCACACCCTGCTGTGACTGTCAGGGGGAGAAAATGGTGTTCTATAACCCTGGAAAAAGGGATTTTTTTCTTATTTCTAGTCCAGGTAGTCCTGAGATAGAAATACAGTTCATCTCATTGAAAGAAAAAAGGAATGAAGTATTAACGGAGAGTCCTCTCTTCCTTTAAAACCCCTCTGAGGATGTATGAATGACCTGACTCCACAAATGGGAGAAGAATCAGACAGGAGAGCTGCGCTGTAGAACACAAAGCTTAAGCAGATGACACAAGAGGAGTTATTAACTGCAGGGCACACTCTGCATTATTCACTTCAATAGGAGAAAATCATCCCAAACTCATCCCAAACTTCACTCATCCCAAACTTCCCCACCAGCACTGCTTAGGGAATACCAGGAGCTGGATTTTCAGCAGTACTGATACATACTCTACAACCACTCAAACTGTACTATCAGATTATTTCAATCGTTTTAACAGCTCATGTCACCAGAAAAATAACTGCTGGTTTATGGGGCAAAATGAGAAAGTCACTTTCTGTAATAGATCTTATTACTTTGTACTGTCCAACCCTGGCCAGAGACTTAGGACTATTTTGACTCTGACATTCAAGTTTGTTATTTCAGAAATCTGTTTTTATAGAGGTTACACTGTCCTTGACAGAACCAAAAATATAAAATACAGACTGTATCCTGAACATTTTAGTGCTAGAGAAATGTCTACATGATGAAGGAGCATGATAAAATTATCGGGTTAGATTATTCAGAAAAATCTCATTTAAAATCTCTTCACATCAATGCACGTCTTGGGGAAGGCAGTGTGCTATAAATTCTAGAGAAGTCCATCATGAATATCAAATACAGACGATTTAAAAAGCAAGCACTGATTTAGAAGAGTTATACTTGGACTAGTTGATGGCTCTCAGTCCCTTCCCACCGAACTGTTCCATTCCACAAGAAGAATTCATCAGGTTTAAAACATGGCATTGTAGTTTTCCTCTTCAGGAAATTAATTTTAGAAAAATAAACCACGTTCTATCAGATTTCAAAGCTGCAGGTCTGATCCCCACCAAGGGACAGGAGAAATTTTCCTTTATGGGTTGTTTTGAGCTTTTAATTAAAGGAATTTTTTTCCATCGTTATTGATGCTGGCAAATAAGTACAATTACATAACTGTACATGCTGCTCTACCGCAATTCATGTGGGTTTTGGTAGGTTTTGTATATGATGCTAAAATCAATCCTTAGAGCACTTTCCAAGTGGTCACAGACCTACAGGGAATGAAAAAGAATTGGATTAAAGCAGCCTAAATGTGGATTCCAGAGTGATTTCTCAGGAGATGAACCCCTTCACCATCTGAGGTGGGTCTGAAGGCAGGCTGAGGTCTGCACTGGCAGATTGTAAGATTTGATTTGGGGTTTATACATCTTGTAGAAGAAAAGTCAAATGTGTTGCCTCAAAATGATGTTACCGTGATTTCAGCAGCTTTTGTAGAGTTTGGGGAATCTCCTGGGGAACATCAGGGGTTGTTTGGAGAGGTGTCAATCACCCCCAGGTCCTGCTGGCACCTGCAGCCCTTGGGCACAAGAACGAGGAGGTCTCAGGTCTCCATCAGCCTCAGGAAGTGAGGAAATCCAAAGGGTCTGTGGAACACGCACCTGCCAGAGGCACTACAATCATTGTAATTATTATTTAAAACTAAGCAGGCAAAACCTAACAGCTGTGAAGAGTTGCAGGTGCCAAATCCTTGAAAGGCTTGCAATGATTACACTGTAAATCTCTTTCGAGTTGGCATCTCGTGGATGTTGAGATTTTTTCTACATTTTCTTTTGCAATAATGTTGACATGAGGAATCAACGAGAGCAGCGCCAACACCGTGGACTCTCTGCCCTGGTTTTGGAAACAAATAGAGTTCATGCAGAAGTAACAGACCCCAGAACTTAGATGGCTCTGCTGGTTACCAAGGAAGGCAAGACTCAGGGAACAATCCTGCAGTTATCTCCATCCGTAGCCATGGGTGAGTCCGAGCCAGCAGCACAGAGCAGACACAGGAGAGAAGCAGCTCTTGTTTAACAGCAATTGCATCATGAAATTTAGAATATGCATTTGAATAAGAGCAGACTGTCCATGTCAAATTGCACATGGCCAGAAAAAAAGTATTTGCTAGAATCTTGCTCAGTCTTGGTGGGACTGAAAGCCACTGAAAGGTCTCCACAGAATCCCACTGACTGGGCCTGACAAAAGGGCTGGATACATGGAATTCCTTTGGAATAAAGGCAGGCCTGGAAGCTCTGCTGCAGGCCAGGGTTTTATTAAACCCTCTCCCAAACATCAGTGATACACTCTGGAGTCACCTTTGATCCTGCAAAGCCTTTCTAGGAACTGAAGTAAACACAGGCTTTAAGGGATATTGGGAACTTACATCGTGTCTCTCCTGCCCTGCTGTGGACCCACAGGCCTAAATTCCCATTATTCTGCTAAATGTGTTTGAATGACAATTCTTGAAGCAGGTGCCAGCACTCTCACCACGAGATGCTCTCTGGTACTCACACCTGGGGGCTGCATGAGGCACTGGGCATGGCATGGTGAAAAGGCATCTGAAACAGATCTGCATGTGCAATATCCTTGATCTCTGTTCTTAATGATGTGTTAGGGTTTTAACTGGAGATCTGGGAATGATCTGGTGTTTAAAACAAATGTTTCTGCTAGAAAATCAAAATTATGCACCAGTTAGGGTTTTTTTTCCCTGGCTATGGCCCTTCATCAGATCTGGAGCCTGTCACTTCTCAAACCAGCATTAACAGTGGCCCTCACGTCTGAAAGTAAGGTCCTTTCTGTTCCCAGAGGGATGAGATCCCTGAAAATAAGCAGTATTTATCCTGATCCTCCCAGCTCTGGGCAGGATCAATGCAGTTCAATGAGCCTTTGCTAATGCAAAGCAGACTCGTGGAATGCTGTCATTAATCCTTAGATGACATAAACCTACAGCTGGCTCCATTTATTGCCAGCAGCTTGCTTTAATGACCCTCCAGATACACGATACTGAATGCACTCCTGCCCTCTCGGAGGAATTTCCAACCCCAAAAAGCAGGCAGAGCTTGGGAAATGCCACCTTTAGCTGTTCTTGCCAAGCTGATCCCTGCAGGTGTGAAATTATGAATTATTATTATATCCTTAAGTTCTCAAATGCAGACAACATACTATGAAGGCCAAATCCATCTCCTTCTTTCTGATGTTTGGCTTTATGTAATGGAGAAAGTGACAGTAAAAGTAAGGTCAAATTTCCTTTGAAGGATTTACAAGTTTAAGAGTTTCTCCCCTCAGAATTGTCATTCCAGATGCTATATCCCCATTTTTAATGGGCTTGTGTCACCTATCTAACACTCCACAGCCTAAGAAGATTCCCAGTGCAGCCAGACAGGAACTGGAACATTTTCCTAGTGTGACTACAGTTGCTTTTGAGAGAGTTACAGATTCCTTTTCAGTGCCCACAGTAAAATCTAGAACAACTCCATAACATCTGGAACTTTGTGGGAGCTTGATGGATCAGAAGGGATCAGTGCAAAACTACAAGGTTTTAATTAACAAATATTTATGTATGTCAGATTTTGTCAGATTTTATCCTGACCTGTCTTCCCTTCTAATGTGTAAATTTCCGGATTTGAAACTGAATTACGGAAGGTCAAAAAGCCAAGGGAAAAGATGAAGTCTTATACTGGGGGCAAGAGGAATGGGATCAGCATTAGAAAGTTTGGGATCCCATCCAAGACTGAGACAGATGGGAAGTTTTCCAGAAGGGTTGCCCAGGGCCGTAAAGTGAAAATAGAAAATATGGTGTAAGAACCTGGTTACAGAAGTTTCAGTGCTGGTCACCTACTGTCAGCTACAATGAAAAGCTAAATATATTTTACAAACACCTGAGGTTTTTAATTCTGCTGCAGCCCTATGATGTTAAATTTAGTCACTGTTTTTACATAAGACAACATCACTGGTATCAGCTACTGCTTCAAACAACCACATTTATTTTAAGTCTTCCTCCTAGTGCTGATGACAGAAAGCTTCTGAGGACTGCTTCCTGTTTTTCATACAGATTTCCCTCTTTTCTGGTGGAAATCTATTGAGGAAGCTCTCTGCAAACAAGAGGAAGTATCTGTTTCTAAATACCTGTGAGAGTGTCCAGAGGAAGGGTCTTTGCCCTCTGTGGGATCCTGAAGAGAGCAGGGGCTGCTTGCAAAAAAAAAACTGCATCCCCTCACACACGGATTTTCAGCAGCATGGAGAGGCTCCAGTGATGAGGGGAAAATTGCAATTATGCATTGACTTTAAAATATTTTTTAAAAGAGGGAGAAGCAAAGAGCCCAAAGCCTTTTGTTAAAATATTACTAACTGGGAAAACAGGAATCCTGTTTACCCAACTTCCCCATGAGGAATTTTCTTGTAACTATGACTATCTCTCTCCTTCACTGCATTTAGTAGCTCTGCACTGCAGCCTGTGATGGCCACATAATTAGAGCTAAATTCTTAATTAAAGTGGGTTTATGTCAATGAGATGTCATAATTGGCTAAAATTATGCACCTGCTTAAGTGTTCTGCTAGGAAAGAGTCTGTGTAAATTTAAATTTAGACAAGTTTAAGTGAGTTTGGTGATGAATACAACACAAACCCACTTGGACTGGGGTTCATCAAAGAAATGGGAGGTGCTGCTGAGACAAGCAGAGGTGCAGCCATGGAGAAGGGAGAGGAGCCAGAGTGCTGAACACTGCTGGAAATCAGTTCTTACACCCAAGGAGCAGCTACAAATGGTCACATTACGCTCCTGGCACTGGTTTTTGACCTCCCAATAACACCTCTTATTCAACCGTATCACCACCACAAGACAAAACAGGAGTTGCTATAATTGCTGCCAAAGCACACATAGGATCTAAAAAATGCAGAATCACTAGGCAGCATTTTCTGGTCTCTAGGAACTGGCAAATAACTTATAAATATTTGCAAAGGAAAATAATTGACCCTGAGATTGGCTCAGTAGGTCAGAGCTTGGTGTTAATAATGCCAAGATTGTGGGTTTGATCCAACTATGGGCCATTCACATCAGATTGAGCCTTGAGAGTTCCTTTCAATCAGAATATTCCGAGTTCTGCGAATCAATTCAGGGGTTACTTCTCAGAAGAGATACTTGATACCAGATACCAGAACAATACTTGAAGAAGGCAAAGGACAGACTGCTTTCAGAGAACTTAAAACTGGTTGATGAGGCACCAAGTTAGCAGGCATGGAGCTTGGATTGAAGGACCATGCAGAATTCCAGAGTCTCTGTTGGAGAGCAGCACTCTCTGAAGCTCTGAAGATGTTTTTGCAAAGCAGCAAACACGACAGGCTGAGATAATTGTTGTTGCTTCCTGATGCAGGATCTGAGGAGTGGAAGCTGAGCCTTCCCCACGTCCCCAGCAGGCAGCTGCTGGCTCTGACACCTCAGCTCAGCTCTCCCAGTGCCTCCTTTTCCCTCTGCACAGCTAGCACAGCTCTCCTGGGAAACCTGCAGGCACCAAAAACCCTTTACACAGCTCCTAAGGAATACCCAAGCTTGGATGAAAAACTGATGCTGCAGCCCCTCTCCTCACACATTCCTGTCGGATTTTCCCAAATGCTTAAGAAGACCCTTCAGAAATAACTCAGGGCCAGCTGAAGGCACAATGTTTGCTGCTAAATGAGCCATCTTCTCTTCTGTCACCCCAAATCCACGAGGCTCTAAATCTGTGAGGTGCTGAAATAAATCCTGAGGAGCTTTACGTGCCAGTGAGTAAGTGAGTAGGACTCTGAGAGTCTGTACCACACTCAGGGATCGCTGCAGCTTTACAGACATCAAAAAGAGCTCTGACACATTTTTAAGCTTTCAGAGTGGAATTCTGTAGGATCTTCACCCAGCTGTTAGGAAGAACACTTCTGAAGACACTAAAAGGCTCCTGAGCATTTGATTTTTGCCGACATACACAGCAGCACTCAGGAGATAAGGGAAGGATTCCTGGGGATTAAACAGCACACGTCTACGTGAAGGAACACACGAGGGTGAGGGCTGCTACTCAAACAATGGCAGAAGGAAACGATCCACAGGAGCACAGCTCTGCTTTCTCTGGCTTCTCTGATTCATGTCAAGTGCCTTGGTTAGAGCTGTCAGTGCTCAGAACACCACAGTATTGCAGTTATTAAATTTTGATTGCAGGAAGAGCAAACAGAATGTATCCAGGCAGTTCTGGCATGAGCTCGTGGGGCTGTGGCTGTGTTTGTTTCCACACGCCTCTGCTGCTGCTCCTCACGGAAAGCAGATCTCGAACAATGACATTTCACGTGTGCACCAAGGTTTGTGCTGTCTCCACCGTGCTCCAAGTCACCACTGCAAGGCAATGCACAATCCTGCTGTGTGTCACAGCACCATTCCAGGATTTCCTTGCTTGATTCCAATGTGCAGGGAGATGGGAAGTTTTGCAAGAAAACACTTGGCCCATCACTAATTTTTTTTTTTTTCTAGAGGCTGGTGATTTTGGCAAGAAAATGAAAATCATCAGCCAGTAATAGGAAACCTCCCAAAACTGTAACCATTATAGTTGCAGTTATAACTATACTTCATAACTGCCCCTATAAAGCTAGGATATTGAGTGATCTTTATTATAGCCACTAAAAAATCATGCTTTTAAACATTTATCTTTAATGCCTGACAGATCAAGCTATTTAAAAGCTGAGATTAATCATCTGGATTGATCACAGAAAGTTTCATTCATAGGATTTCTGTTGGAGAGGAACTCACAGCACCAACCAGAGACAGATGTATTCAGAAAACCCACACAGACACGCAGCTCCAGTGTAAAAACATCATCTCCACAGTGAATGAAAAGTTATAAATATTTTTAAAATGTGCGCACCTAAAGTCTCTGATTTCCACAGGGAATAAGCCAAATCTGGAGCCATTCTGATTTCCCTGAACTTTGACAGCTTAGGTAAAATAGTACAAAAATAAAAATCACACCTCATTTTGGTTAAAATCCCCAAGTCCTACACTTTGAAAATAAATTATAGCTCTGAATATAACTACACTCAGGGCAGTGTACCACAGAGCTGTTGATCTGCTCCGAGGAAGTGTCTAAAAGAGATGAGTTAAAGGTCTGTGAATAACAAGTTAATAATTCCTCAGAATTATTTTCTGATCAGCCAGGAATTATTTAAACCCAAGATTTGCTCAGCGCCAGAAGCAGGTGGGTTTTTCCTGCAGCTCGATGTTTCCATAACAATAGGGCAGAGCCAATTAAAAGCCAATTAGTCATGGACATTACTTTAAGGTCCAATACTTTGCAAACTGTCCCCTCTTCAGTGCTGCTGTCCATTATGCTGGGGACAAAGGCTCTGCCATGAATGGGGGTTGTTTCCCTGTCTCCATGGAAGCCTTGCCCCACACAAACCTTCCCAGGCACCTCCAGCGCTGCTTCGCCCTCTGATCTTTGCCCCAAACAAATGTGCTCTTTATTCATTCCTCTTCTCATTTCTGGAGACCCATTTGATGCTGTGTGAATAGCAATGAGGAAAGAATTAAACCTGTGTTTAAGAAGCAGTGAAGATTCCTGCTTTCAGCTCTTCCTCGAATCCCCTTCACCCACACCTGCTGGAAAAGATTTTCATGATGCTTGAAAATTCTCCATGTTTTATAGCTTAAAAATCTTAACCACTGCAGTAAATATTCGCTGAAATATCAGCATCTCTGTTATGTGAACTAACTCTAGAATCTGAAACCCAAACAATCTAAATTATACTGCAGCTCAAAACTGGGAACAACCCGCTCAGAGGCCAACTACGGTGCTAAGAAATTGTAAAGTATTCCTGTAGAGTACCAGAAAATCAGCACATTGCAGGAAAGTAAAATGCAGTATTCCTGAGAAAGGAATATCCCCAGCAGCTGCCCATAACTCTGAAGCTCTGTGATGCTTCTCAGAGCCCCCACTCTGAACGTCCAGGCTCTACAGTGCATTTTATTTGTGCACTACTCCAGAATTATTTTTTCCAGAACTGAAAAACTGTCCAGGCTCCTTTCTGGGGATTGTTTTTTTTCTCTTGGCTTTACAGGAAATCCAGTTGTTGCTAAGCTGAATAATGCCATAAATTGCAAATTAAATAAGTCATTTGTTTTTAATACAGTCAGCCCTACTCAAGGGGGTAGGTAAAGCAAGTGCTGGCTTCTCAGCAAGGTTTAGCTCAGCTTCTCCCCTACATCCTACAGATGTTTTCAAATTGTGATTTTTGTTGTTAAAGTCATGATCTTGTTTACTCTTTACAGTTTCAAAGGCAAAAAGGGAACAAAGATTGGTGTGGCTCCTCAGGAGCAGCTGAGTTAAACAAAGGCCCTGCAATTCTGGTGTCCAGCGTGGCCTCAGCTGCTCTGTCTCTGCAGCCAAAGTCCCCTCCCAGCTGCAGCTGAATTTAAAGGAAGAAGCACAGGATTTGTACAGAAAGCTCACATTCTACAACTTGTGTCAGCAGGACCCATCTGCTAAGTGGTTTAGCTCTCATTTTTTTGCTATTCGATGTGCTAAATAAAGTAAATATTCAATATTCACCAGACCAAAACTAATCTACAGAAGAATATGGAGGGAATTTGGCACCTTTGAGGACTCCTGTTCCTCAGTTACATTGTTTAATCTGTGTCCCATCCTTTGAAAGCTGAGGAGAGAAGACAAAGAATTCAATGTGAATTGATTCAATGTGAATCAAGCAAAAGCCATTCATTGTGCTTCTAAACATTGTTTATATTTACTTCTTATTCCATTGGTTTACACAGTCACGCTTTATTTGATTGGTAGCTCCACTTTGTCCATGAGGCAAGCATGCATCTTTTTCTAAATCTAATTCGTTGATACTTATGGTATTTTACTATAAGTAATTTTACTTATTTTACTAATTGAACTCAGGTTGACACCCCTATATCTGTCAGCAACTTTTCTGCTTCTTTCTTCTTACAACATCAGCTTTTTTATCCACAGAGACCACCTCATTTCTTTAGTTTCAGAAGGTTAGGCTGGTTCATTTAGTACATGTCCATTTTCCTGTAAATATGATCCTACAGAAAGCCTTAAAACACATAAATGTGATGTCCTCTCATTGATCTCAGACAAAGAAAGACAATTTCAAAGGAGGCTGTCAGCAATGCTGACACCCAATCTGAAATGCTTTTCCCTGGTTTCCAGGTGTGCCACCATATCTGGGTCATTCTTTTTGACTGCTCAGGCTCTTGCTTGCTTCATCCCAGCACTCACAGGACACGGATCAAAGTCCCTGCTATTCCTGAGCCCACGGGACCGGGTGCAGGTACCTGTGGCCACAGGAGACTCTCGGAACCCAGGGGTTCCTATGATGCCTTTGGCCGACCCAAAACCTGCTCAGGAGGCTTTTCAGCCTTGCCAGAGGTGTCAGGGACCCTGGAATGATAAAAAGAGTTTGAGTGTATTTCAGGGGGGTTTGAAGCCCTGTACAGGGGGTTGGAGATCTGTACAGGGGGGTCTGAGGCACAAGATGGAGAATTTTTACACGTGGCATGTTATGTTCTTCTTCATAACCTCCATCTTCTTGGTGATGCTGGCACTTTTNTCTCCTGGGGCTGAGGAGATCCCCACAGAGACTACTCCATATATGTTTGCTAGAGGTCTTTGACCTGACCTCGCAGTTCTGGGTACTGTTCAGCTCTTCTTATCAAAGGACAGCTGAAATCCATCTTCTTTTGGTTGTCAAGGAAATCACCTCAGGCTTGGGGTTCAGGCCCCCGTTCTTCAGCAAGACCCAGCGGCTGCATCCCACCACAGCCATGCTGGGCACATCTCGGTTTTCCAAATTCCCTGCACGTCATCCTCAGTCTGGCCTCTTTTGCAGGTTGGAGGCAGAAAGATGGCGGCTTGCCCAGCAGAGCAGCCCCGAGCAGCAGCAGCAGGGAGCAGCTGTGCCCGGGGACACTCGCGGAGCCGTGGCCATGGCACCACGAGATCGCTGCTCCCCCACCGGCATCGTCGACCACGGTACCAACCCCAAACCCCAAAGCCAGCCCCAAACCCCAAAGCCAACCCTGAACCCCAGAGCCAGCCC
>VXBU01017020.1:275153-286918 GCA_013400315.1 Bombycilla garrulus | reverse complement strand
AGCTCCGAACTCCAAAGCCAGCTCTGAACTCCAAAGCCAGCCCTATGCCCCAAAGCCAGCCCTATGCCCCAAAGCCAGCCCTATGCCCCAAAGCCAGCCCCAAACCCCAAAGCCAGCCCCAAACCCTGCCTGGCCTCACTCATCTGTGAGCCAGCAGCAGCAGAACCCACAGAGAGGTTAAACCACCACACCACAAACCAATCCTAGAAAGTCTTGAAATCCCAGACCTGCACAAAACCTTATAGCCCAGATTTCCACTTCTCATTCCCCACATAATTTTGTGTTTAATGAAAGACTGAACTTATCACTTAGACCTATGATTTAAAACTGCTTTTTTCCACATGAGTCATCCCACCAAAATTTTTTTTTCCTGGCTTGAAAAGTATAAAGATTTTACTTCTTTGTAAATAAAACCGCAGAACCTCAGCAAAAACAATTTCCAAGGAAACAATTTGCAGTTGATATTCTGTACAGCCACGCTCCTTGGAAACATCCTGGATGCTCCAGTGACTCTGGACAAGCCCAAGCTGTTTAGCACACGTAGCACCAACAACTGCCACAACATTGCACACTTTGGCTTCCCTGCAGTAATTTATTTTTTTCAGGCACATCCAATTCAAAGACCACAAAAGCACTTATCTGACAAAAACTGAGTTGCAAGGCACCTTTGCTGCAGGCTGGAGAGCTGTCTGTAGTGATAAAAAATTGGATTTTAGGTGTTTTTTAAATGAAGCTGGCAAACAGCCGCTGGAGAATGTTAAAAATAATGACATTTAAATACAATTAACATTGCAGCATGTTCTTCATCTGGTTAGACTTAGAAAGTAAAACTGCTTTTACAAATGTTTTTATCAAATCACACACTTTGCCAGCTCACACACTACCCGTATTTCAAGAGCAAACAACATTTTAGCAAAACGTTTTCATACAAGTACATCATGGGCTTATAGATTCTAAAACAGGGCAAATATTCCATCAAATAAAATAGGATTAGTTAGGCAGAAAAACTAACTCAGAGAGATGAACAAGGAAAAAAATTGTGTGCCTGAAGAATAACTGCCCCCCACAAGAGCTGATCCCTCACACTTATCCTTACCTTAGAATAACTCAAGGAAAGAAGAGAGTTGAGGTGAAACAGTTCCAAGTTACCCACAAGAGAGCACGGAAATGTCCAAGACTCTTAAAATAAGGATCTTGGCTGCAGCTGCCTCAGCCCTTTCCCCGGGATGCTGGGGGTCCTGCCTGGTGTTCCTGTGGGAGTTTGAGCTCTCACTTCTTTCAGGCTCAGGGTTTCACGGGGGTTTTTGGGTCATGTCTCCCCTCAGAGGATCGGCTCTCCCGCCACGTGGAGGGCCAGGCGGCCGACGACGAGGACGAGGAGAAGCGGGCAGGGGCCCAAGCTCCCCAGCTGCACCACATGAGGAAAATCCTGGCCAAGCTCCCTTGCTGTGGCACTGGGTAAGTTTAATTTGTTAAATAATGACAGTTGAGCCCTTTGCAAAGACAATTTCGTGACCTGTGGCTGCGGTCAGAAGCTTTTTGCCCATCCTTTGTGGCTCGTGGGGAGCGGCCTGCTGGATATTCCCACCAAGCCCCAATTAGTGTCAGCCAAGACGCTAATTTGTGACCCGTGCTGCCAGGAATTCCACAGGAAAACTGATTTTTACAAACACACACCTCTATTGTGAGGTCTCACTAACTCTTTTCTCTTAATGATGCGTGTAGATGTGATGAAAAGACGTGGAGGAAGCTGCTGTCCTACCTGGAGACCAGCAGCACTGACGGGAAGGACTCTGAGGAGCTCTTGGGGACAATCTCCCCCCTCACAGAACAGCCAGAACTCAAGGGCCACCAAGAGAAAAAACTGGAAGCAAACACAGAAGAGGTAATAGGTGCCAAGCAGAGTGTGAAAGAATTGTTCATACATCTTTGGGGAGCTGCACCTAGACGTGTTTCTATTTTACTCTGGACATTATGCTCTCTGTTGCTGATATTTCTCATTGTGCTGTATTTTGTCAGCACAGACATCTCCTGCTTTCCTCTAACAGCTGCATTCCTGCTCTGGTTCCTACCCAAAACTGCCACTGGAGGATGAGATGTACCCCAGGCCCTTCAAATACTGTCCTTGATTTGAGGTTTCCCAGCTGTAAATGAAATGCTCCTCATATCCTAAGGCATCCAGCACTTCTGGGAACAGAATAATATTTCAATAAATCCCTCAGGCTGGCTGAGACTCCCTCTTTTGGAGTAAATTATCCCATTTACTGTGTCTTTTTCTTGGGCTTAGACTGATATCTTTATGTCATAAATATAATATATCAATCTAGTATAATACACCAGTAATATAATAAAATAGGAATAAAATTAATAAAGTTCTCAGGTTAGCAGCATGTCCAACTCCCCTTGACAGAGGTTATAGCCACATGATTTAAAGCCCCAGTGCTGTTTGCCCACAGTCCTGTGTGATCTCACTGTTGGAATTCTGCAGAATTCAGCCCCTGATGGGCACAGATTGAAGTGCCAGCAATCTTTCAATGAAACAAAAATAGTGCATTGCCCTGGTCTGCTTTCTCCTGTGCTTATTCAGTATTTTATACCCCATCTTTAAACACAGCAGAAAGTTTTCAGTAGTTCTGGAAGGATTATGTGAATCAGTGAAATATTTAAAGTAAGGGTTGCCATCCTTTGTGTTTTAACAGTGTTTCATATCATTTTCTCCCTTGACTAAATTAAGAGTTTACTTGTTAGGGGGAAAAAATTAAAACCAGAGTAAAATCCTATTTCTGCCTTACGCAATTTGCAGTATTCAATGGTAATTTATCTTTGCAATATTCTGTAGAGAAACATGAAAGTTCCTTCTATACTGCTTAGCATCAGCCCACAGAAAAAGAAAAACTACCTGCAGGTAGTGCCAGTTTTCTTCTCCTTTTTTTCCCCATTCTGAGGTGCTCATCTTTTTCTGCAGCATCACGCTGCCCTCCTTTTTATCTCTGCTGATGGATATTAGTTCTGTGCAGCTTGTCTGGAAAAGCACCATTATCAACAGATTAATACAATATTCCAGAAAAAAAATGGAATCTGTGGCTCTTGATTTAGAGGCGAGCAGGGAGGTGAGGAAGACACAGTGCCAGCTCACTGTGACATGAATTAAATAGCAGTAGGATGAATCATTTTGAGCCTGTTAGGAAATTCATTCTTAAACCCTTTTATATTAGCCAGCAGTTATAGGGGAGGAATTTGATGCTACAAAACAGACAAGTAATAAAAAATTCCTGTCAAAAAGGTGACACTTTATAATCAACAGAAAGCGAATAAGGAGACGGAGAAATGCTCTCTATCAAGCACCTTGAAAATAAATATATTGACTTAATAAATAAATCACCAACACTTTCTCTGAAGCTGACAAAAGTGCTTTCCACGTTGCTGTATTTGCTTCTATTCGTACCTGCTCATCCTCAAACCAGCTCACTGCTCAGTGTGGAAAATCAGACAAATAACAACCAGGCTAACGAGCAAGAGACTCAGCAGGCAGGTGAAGGGCAGCACTCAAATACCAATTAATATTTGCTCTAGTCTGAGGCTTGTAAAACTAGAGGATGAGAGAGTTCTGAGATTTGTCATGCCTAGGAAGTTCTACTTTCTAACAGCCAAACACTTGAAAGTAGCTCCTCCTGAAGACAGGGAGGTGACCTGGAGATGAGTGAAGTCTAAAAATAAAGTGTTATGCTGCTGAGTGTAGTGTTACAAAGAAATGCCAGTTCATTTCTGTATGAGCTTGCCTGCAAGCTGCCAGCTTAATTAAAAAGGCAATTAGTTTATGAACTGCCATAGAGTGTCGAATGAGAAGTTCATCCCAGTATCTGGAGAAAAGCAAGGAGAAACAGTGGAGAGGGTGTTTCTCTTGGTGCTCCTCACCTGGTTCCCACTACACTGGGGACAGACACATCTTCTTGTCTCCTGAGTGTACAGGTGATTGCTCTGTGGGAGCTTCAGGACAAAGAGGGCACATAAATTCCTATTGCTTTATAGAGGACAATGGGAATACAAAAGAGGAGAAAGCTGACACAGCAATGCTACTATTTAAGTGTAAGATATATAATAAATTTAATATTTAAAACTCCTGAGTGACCTGCCTGCCTCCAGTGATCAACTCCCACTGCACAGAGCAGAGCTCTGATCTCCTAACAGCTGATATCTCACTTTATGCAGCACATTAAAGAAATGTACTTCCCTCCAAGAGAATCTTCTGGAGTGAGCCCCATTCACCACAAAAAGGGGAGAACTCAGCTTTGCAAGCCTTGGGGAAGAAAGGAGAACCTCCAGTGCCTTCAGTTTGCTGTGTTTTGTGCAGGTGAAAGGCCCCTTGCTGAGAGAGCTGCAGCAGAAGGTGGAAGAGACAGAAATGCTGAAGATGGAGCTGCAGATGTTGGAGACAGAGAGGGTCCGGCTGTCCCTGGTGGAAGAGAAGCTCATGGATGTTCTGCAGCTTCTCCAACAACTCCGAGACTTGGTATGGTGGGAAAGCAGTCCTGGGACTGAAAACTGGGGTTTGTAGTCCTTTCCAAACTGGGAATATGTTCATCCCTTCTATGAAGTACAGAATCCTTTACAGCAGGACAGGATTTTACATGTGTGGGCCCTGGGAAGTGCCTGGTGGTTGCAGAAAGCTTTTAGACCCCTTTGACTGGATGTCTAAAAGCCTAGAGGTCTCCTTGGAGCTGAGTCTTCAAGCTCATTACCCTCTAAACCAAAATTGAGGGCAAACTAGGAAAACGAAGAAGTGAGTAACCAGGAGGATTCCAGAATCTGTATTTTTTCTTCTAGAACAGGACCTGTGTTTAACTGCATGCCAGTGTAACTCTCAGTCGGTATTAAAGAGATAAAACTCCCAGGAGAGTTTAGCAAGAATCCCCTAAATCCCTGATGGGATATACCTAAGACAAAAGAACCCTTACCCATCAGAATTTGTGGGTTTAGGTGTCACTTCCCCAGCACGTTCACCTTCATGTCTGAGATATCTTGTTCACAGCAGAACCTACTGCAGGCAGTGACTGTCCAAAGGCACACACACGTCCTGTCAGGACTAATAAAACCTCTCACAGTGCTGCTGAGGCCGTGTGAAATGCTCAAACTGCTTCCCACTCTGCCCCAATCCCCACTGGGGCAGCCCAGCAGATGGAAGAGGCCCCAGTGTCAGGGAGCAGGGCCACCTCTGCCTGGAGGTAACAGCATCTTCCTCCCAGAACTGCTCCCTCCCACTTCCACTCGTTGAAGTTTTAGCAAGAACAACCTGTCCCTGCAGACAGGAGCTCTCTGAGGGCTCATTAAACTGAGGGCAAGACCATCTCCCAGAAAGCACACCGGTGTCTTGACAGCAAATTAGGAGAGTTTGATTTTCCAGGCACGTTATGTAACATCCCACCAGACTTCTTATGTAAAACCACCACTGAGAGAGACCATCCAAATCCTGAGTAGTTTTTACAGTGCTCTCATTTTGGCTAGTGTTTTTTACATCTCACATCCAGCCCTGCCACAGGACATTTGCTCTGTCCTTCAGCTGGGTCTGAGAAGACTTTTCCTAAAATAATACCACCAGCTCCAGTCCACCTTCCCCACACAGGGGACTCAGTGCTCACCCTTCTTGCACCTACAGTTGTTTAGGCACACACTCTGGAAAATTCTGTATTTTCCACTGAATAATTGCTGTTTCTCTTTCCACAGCCATATTAAGGAACTGCAGCCCCTTACAAACTGAGTAGGGTCTAACATAAAATGCTTGAAAATAAAGTAGATATCAAGTCTTGTGTTAATCAGGATTCAGTGTCATTTTGGTTTAGTTTCCAAATGCAAATCCCCTGCACATAGATCCTGTTGCGTATCTGTAAACTGGTGAAGGACATGTTTGTGCCACAATATTGTTTTGTTTTTTTAAAGAATGTATCTAAGCGAGCCTTGGGGAAAATCCTGCTGAGCACTTTGGAATCCTGCCGTGACTCCCAGCTTGGTAAGAAAAGAGATCACAAGTAAAGACCAAGAAGTATGAAAAGTGTCCTTTTGGGTCAAACACTGGGTAGGAAAAGGATATTTCAAATCCTGGGGTACGGGCTGGGGAGAAGTAGGTGGTTTGTAAAAAGATTATCTATAGAAAGTGATGCTTTCTAGACTGTGATGTATCAAAAGCACACCCAGGGTGCTTTTTTTTTAAATCAAACTTTAATTTAGAATGTGCTCTTTGTGGAGTAATTCAGTATCCTACAAATGTTTTTAAGGTTTCATTGATACAAGAAAGTGGGAAAATTACCAAGTCTGTAATGCAGCTGCTTCTCAGCTTTGCTACCCCAATGTGTTGTGTTCCTCTGCTGCAACACAAGATTTACCCATCAGAACAGTTCTGTACAGAAACCAGATCAAACCTGCACTCCTGCAATAACAGCATTTCATGATCCTTGGGTAAAATTCAACTTGCAAACTCCTGCTCCCTGCCAGTAGTCTGGAGCTGCCTTTGCAGGAGCCAGGATCACAGCCCCAGGGCTTTGGTTTGATTACTTTGTTCCTATTAGCAGAGCATTTGTACAAAAACTGAACATCCTGTCCCAGGAACGTGGCTCGGAGGGGTTTGTAATAGGGGGCAGCAGTCAAAGATGAGATTAGAAAAGACCAGATGTGGCCTGGGGGCTCAGTTTTGGAGAGTATTATTTACAGGGATTTAGGGAGAACAGCATGGGAGCCCTTCTGGAGTTTGCAGTTTCAAAGCCTGTTTTCACCTCGTGCCCAGCAATGCGGGGCACAGGCAGCCCAGAGCCACGCTGAGCTCTTCAGCTGCAGAGGCAGCAGAGAAAAGAGGGCAAAGACAGATTTTTGTGGGCTGCAGGACACGAATACAGCTGAGCCATGGGTTTGATGTTCTCCTGGGAGAACAAAAGAGAAGGCTGTTTGGATCCACAGCACAGTGTCCAGAAGGTGCTGCCAATTCTCCTGCACAGGAACAGGGACTCCAAGCCCTGCTGCTCCAAGTTCCTCCCCCTGTAACAGCAGCACAGCTCAGCTCCCTAAAACTCCACCAAGCACTGCTCTCTGTGCCCTGTGCATCACCACTGCCATACACAGCTCACCTTCTCTGCCTTCCACTTCTGGCTGTGCACTTGGGGACAGTTAAGCAGCTTTCCCAAGTCTTTGTAATCAAAGAGGATGGTTGGGTTGGCAGTGGAGATATTAAATAGTCTTTGTAGGCACAAGTACATGAGACCTCAGAGGGGGCAGGGAATGAAGCAAGAGAAAAACAGAGAAGACAGTTGAACACAAATCTGCTCATGTTTTTTATGGACAGGAATTTGTTATTTGGTCACAAAAATTAGATATTTTATGATAACCACTTGAAAGGGCACCTATGAAGGAAAGAGCTTGTTATGATCGTGAAACTGCAATTTCCTTACTTTGTTCAAATGCTAATGTTTGCAATTTTCTTTCCCAAGGCAAAGCCCAGCTGTTGGAAGTGCTGGACACCCTTCAGCAGGAGCTGACAGCCTGTGAACTGTTGCACAAGCAGCCCACGGAGGAGGCACAGAGCCCACAGTCCCTGTCCAACCCCCTGGTGATCTCCTGCTGAGCCCAGCCAGCCCCAGGACGGCTGGAAGGACGAATGAAGGACATTTGTCCAGCCCTGCCTTAGCTGGACTGCAAACCCCAGCCTGGGACTGGACTGGCACCAAACTGTGCCCACCACACCCGCCTGACCCACACGGATCCCCAGCCCTGGGTATGCAGAGGGGGCACACAGTTTGCAGCCTTTGTGGAAGCCCCGCTCCAAAGGCAAGGCAGTCTGTGTTATCCCTGGATCTGTTCTCCCTTACCCTACAGGTGACAAACTGAATGATGAACACGCCCAGGAGCGTGTGCCAGCAGTGCAGGTTTTAAGGGCTCTGTGTTTCTCACTCAATTATTCACCTTATTTAACTCAGAAGCTAGATTTTATTATTGCTCTGCTGAATTTTATAGTTGCAATTATAGAGATGCCTTAGCCTTTCTTGACAACAGTCAGATTTTACATAAAAAGTTACATTTAAATGCTTGAAAAAGGTCCAAAGCAATCTTATTCCCAGGCTCTCAGGGAAAGGAAAGGCTGAAAAATTCACTTTGCTGTCGTTCATGCAGTGCACAAGTGAGTTCTCAAGTTTAATTTCCCTCAGTGCAGCTGCAGAGACGCAGAATTAGGCCCCACATGCAGGCCAGTTAATGTAAAGAGCTGGGCCTAATCATGGTGCCATGGAATGTTTTAATCAGCAATAAAATAATTCCTGGGCCAAAAGTAAAAAAAAACAGGGTTTTTTTCCAAGGTGCTTTTGCTGTGTCTTTCACCTGCCAAACAGAGGCAGAACTCCTAAAAGAGCCAGCTGAATTTATGTTTCTGAAAAGATGCACTGTGGATCTTTTACAATGTGAAATGATATAATGCCAGTGGTGAAATAAGATCTTTGAACTGTACATGTATGATTTTTTTCCAGGAAAATGTTTTTCCTAAAGGAATAAGGTACACAATGCCAGGTGGGAAATAAGATTTCCATTCCTTTCCATTCAGAACAACCTGTGTAGCTCACACACACCTCCATTAAAAATTGTGGCATCTTTGAGCCACATTGGGAACAAAAATTTGTATTATTTTAATTTCATTTTAAAAGAGGAAAAAAAAAAAAGGGGTTATGCAAACAATGAAACAAACTTGTTCAATGGTGTTTTACCTTGTTGGGTTTTTTGTATTTTGGGGGTTTTTTTGTGGTTTAGCAGAGGAGGATTTTAAGATCAGATATATATTGTTAAAGTGCTTTTTTCTTAAAGGTACATTAGACAGGACATATATACAGAGAACAATATTCACCCTCTGAGAAAGAAAGCTGTCTCTTAATGCTAAATATGTCAGTAATAAAATATCAGAGCATAATATACTATTACTGAGTATATACTGAGGTATATGCTAATATTATATCCTACAGAAACAGCCTCGAGTTGTGCCACAGGTAAAAGTTTAAATGAGCAGAAATCAGATCCCTGCTTGGGTTCATTTGCTAAAAACCCCGTGAAGCACCAGCTGTTGTTTTGTGCAGCTCTCTCAGACTTTCCCAGGAATATGGCAGAGGTGTAAAGAGGGAAGAAGGCAGGGAATCATGAAATGAGCCTGATCTGTGTGTTCAGGTGGCAGGGAGGCATTCAGGAGCAGGATTCTAATGCAGGTACACATCTGGGTCCTCATTTACTGCAGGGTTCTTGCAGCATTTGGATTTGCAGCCATCTGGACCCTTTTTCCTGTTCCCATGTCCCCCAATCCCAGAAGTCTATTTCTCACAGACTGCATTTCCTTAGATCCCCACAAACTCACTCTTACTTTATTAGTTTTTTTTTAATTAAACCCACAAACTGGCCCTAAAAGGAAGTTTGGATATTTTCTCCCCTGACCTCCACCACAAAGTTTTTGTTATTTTTCAACAAAACAAACTTTCTGATTTGACTTCATCCTCAAAGCCTCTTCCTCTCCCAACACCCTCCTCACTTCCATTTGGCAAATTTCTCCCTGGGATAACCTCTGAGGGGTTCACACTTCTAGCACAAATTATATTTTTCAAGGAGTTTCTTCCCATTATTTTTTAGTTTATAGGAAGCATTAACAATTAGTAAATCAAAGTCCACCTGATCTGTAGAGTTATTTAATAATGCTCCATTTATTTATGAAGCTGTCTCTGGAGTATTTGGCAGTGAGGACTGTCACAGATGTTACTCTGAGTCACAGAATTTTTGCAGAAAATCAGAGTGGCCTTGTCCAGCCAGAGCTGCTCGAGGGGTTCAGTGCATCTATGCACACGTTGGAAGGAAAAAACTCTTGGCAGCAGTATTTGCTGGAATTAAAACTCCCCCCGTTCATGACACTGTCCTTTAATCCCTTACGTGGTGATGAAAGGAGCTGGGATTAGGAAGAAAGGAGCACTTTGAAACAATGCTGCATAAAATGGGATTGCTCAGTGTGAGAGTGACACTAAACCTTCACAGCATGTGTGTGACATGTGGCATTGCCAGCCCCAGGGCCTTCCTCAGATTTAGAATTTCATGGAGTTTAAGTCACTGAATGCTTTTGTATTTACATTGTCTTATTTTCTTAATAATTTTATGTATAATTCCCCAAAATACAAAAGCTATAGAGTGTGTTTCCGAGTGTGAAATTAAATTAAAATCATCCTTATATCTTTAATTACACTTCAGTTTCAAAAGACCAGGATTTTCAGAGGTGTGGGGTTTATATTCTACCTTTCTGTCTCTTTTTTGCCTCAGCATGTCAAATAGTTCAACTTTATTTTGCCTCCTCAACTTTTTCAAATCACTTTGAGGCTGGAAGCATCAGACCCCACACCTGTACTGAGGTAACCATAGAAGAGCTCAGCTTGGCAAAGCAAAAACCCCCTTGTTTTATGCAGCTCCCTCACTTCACTAAGAAGGGCTGTCTGAATTACAGCAAACCTCCCTGAGGTGAGAGTCACTTCTTAAATTATATTATTTCCTAAAATGCTTATCTTTTTCTCACTGTAACCATTTCAGACTCTGTCTGGAGAATTGCCTGCTCCTAGACTTGATTCCCCCACCCATTTCCAGACTGTAGAAGAAAAGAAGAGAAAGAAAAGGCTCAGAGGAATTCTAAAATTCCTCAACTGGTGTTTCAGACCCAGTCACCAGCTGGACAGCAAATTCAATTCATTCTTACTCCTGCCAATACAACTCTATTTTTGTCTAATGAAACTCCCAAAACTACAGCAGAGCGTCAGAATCGGTGGGAAAAGTTCTCCTTAAATTCCCACTTCTGCCAAAACCTGCAGCACAGAATACAGAGAGCTGTTTGGTTTCAAGTTCAGTAATAACCTAGGAAATAAAGCAGAATTAACTCTGCATGAAAAGAAGGTTCTGGGGGAGCTGAGAGCCCTTTCCAGTGCCTGGGGGGGCTCACAAGGAGGCTGGAGAGGGCTCTGCTTGAAGGTGTGGGGTGAGAGGGCACGGGGAGATGGCTTTAAGCTGAGTGGGGTTAGATGGGGTCAGGGAGGAAATCCTGTACTGTAAGGGTGCTGAGGCTGGAATAGATTGTCTGTCGCTATAGGACATGAAAGAATGCAGACACACACTGCAGTTTAGGTGATCAGAAGAGAGGAGAAGAGGATTTATTTTTTCTGACTCCAGTATTTATAGTTTTCTAAAAGTGACAGTGGATTGGACGGTGGCAGTGCCACCTCTCCAAAGACACTGCACAGACAAACAGTCCATCAATTTTTCTCCTCCTCTATGAAGGAATGCAAAAACACTGAGGTGTTTACAGAAAGTGTGTGAGAAAGTTCTTCACAAATAAGTAAATATTAGAAGGCTTAGAAAGTCTTGCAAAAATCAGGGCGACAGATTGTCCAGAGAGGTTGTGGATTACCCTGGGAATGTTCCAGGCTCAGCTATGGGGCTTGGAGCAGCCTGGTCTAGTGGAGGGTGTTCCTGCTCGTGGCAGGGCATGGGATGAGGTGAGCTTTAAGATCCCTTCCAACCCAAACCATCCTGGGATTCCATGAATATTCCACAAATTGTCCTGTGTGTCTCTGCCAGAGACTTCCCTGTCCCGGGTTCTCCAGCAGTGTACAAAAAGTCCTTTTCTCATCAGCTGTCTGAGCCAAAGAAGCACTCTGGAGTCCTTAGTTCATGTTCTCAAGGCAGTTTATCAGTTCCTTATCAAAAGTAGATTTCTGTGCCCTGCC
>VXBU01017020.1:233606-252709 GCA_013400315.1 Bombycilla garrulus | reverse complement strand
AATGCTGGAGGAAATCAGCTGGTTGTTAGGGTTAGAAAAAGCCTAGAACATGAACCTAGTGGATCTATCCTCAGATTTTCAGTGGCACAGATTCCCTACAATTGTGCTGAACCTCTGAGCATGGGAATGCAAGTAGACAGTAGGGAGAAAATGTTTAGAGCATCTACAGTTTATAGTAGATGCTTTAAACTGGGATCAATCCCTTCACCATCCCCTCTAGAATGGGGTCGTACAAGTATCCTTATCCCCAGATAGACCAAAAAGCATTTAATTCAGCCACTGCCTGGAGAAAAATGATGGAATTGTAAAGCTTTTGGTGACAAGTACAGTGATGCAGTTAAGTTTTGGCCTGTGTTTACCAAAGTGGTTGTCAAAGTCCTCTGTTGTTTTTTTCTCATAAATTAACTTCGTTGAGCAGAATATTAAGGTGAGAAAGTTGCAGAAAACAGAGGAAATGAAGGCTCGTGTTTTTTAGGAAAAGAGAGGCGTTAGCAGTTCCATGCCCAGCAGCAATGTTTATTTTCTTGTTAGTATCACACCTTTCCCTGTCGAGTCTGGCTGGCGCTGAGAAGCTGAAGAGCAAACTCAGGTTTTCTGTTTGAGCTGTCAGTGCCTCTTTCACGCTTTCTGGCAGGTGAGGAGTGAGAGTTCTTTGAGGTTGAAACCTGCCTCCATTTAAACGCCAGGCACATAGAAAGTGACAAACGTGTCTGTTCCTGGTGCCAGGGACTTCAGGAGTGTCCCAGGAAATCAGCCAAACTTCCTAGGTGTGCTTTTTCACATTGCCACTGCTTACACCTGAGTATTCCTGCATTAGTAGCCTGTCTGTAACAAAACCTGTGTGTTACTTCTGATTATTTTACAAAAAAAACAACCAAGAAAGTGCAAGGTCTTGAAGCTTTCTGTTTCTTTGGGTTGTTCTGTACTTCCACTTAGAACAAAAGTGAGGAATGCACATACTGAAGAAGAGTATTTTAAGTGTTGCTTTGGGGAAATTAATCCAACACTTGCTGATTTACCTTACAGACACTTTTGTCAGCTGCTGAGTCAGGGGCACAGCCTGAATGTGAAAGCATTTGCTTGGAGGGCGTTTTTATTTGGCCTGTTGAGGTGTGGGGAGTGTGTGAAGTTTAAATCAGACTTTTCCCATTGATTGAGATTTCAGAGCAGCCCATCTATCCTGGGTTAGGTTTGCTCAGCATGCAAACAGGAAATAAGGAAGCATTTTCTTACACTTTTTTGGGCTCTCTTACACACTCTAGTTGGATTCCATGTCTTACAAAAGCAGGCCAGGTAATTGTCTGCTGCTTTGATTTCGTTAGGCCTTTTTGCTACTCAAGATGTTTTCTATTTAACAAGTGGTGCAGAAATGAGAAAATGCCAGTTTTCAAAATCTTTTAGAGGCTCATTTTTACAAGTTCCTTCAAAACAAAAAAAATAAAAAAAAGAACCAAGGGCTCCTGAACACTACTTGTTCCACCTCCTGAGTGGCCTAAGCTTCATTTTTAGTCTGGCTAAGGGTAGGATTGCAAGCCAACAACACTTATTTGTGAGATTGAAACAAACAATTTAAATGTGCCCCTTTCTGTTTCAAACTTCAAATGTTCCAGTCAATGTTACATAATGTTTCTGAAACATTTGGAACCCAAGGATTTTAGGTCTCATTTTAGGTCTCACTTTTTTTCGATGTGGGGTTTTTTTGGTTGGGCACTTTTTTTTTTTTTTTTTGGATAAGGGAAAAGATGGCTGTTGGCATACTGAAGGTTAGGGTGCTGCAAATAACTTCTTTTTTAAATTATTTATGAAACTCGAGGCTTTCTTGCACCTTGCAGCTGTGTTCTTTCAAGTGTCTCACGTGGCGTTCCATACGCTGCTGCTGAAGCTGACTGAGCTTCATTTAGAAAGAGATCAGCTTTATGAAATGTCTGCAGGCTGTCTTCATTTAAAGAAATGTTCCAGTACATGCTGTTTGAAACTGTGGCACACTGCTTTCTCTAAAAAACATCCTACCTAGCTGGCTAAATCCTAGAGTACAGGCTGCAGTGCCCAAAAGTTGGTCTTGTTAATCACGCAAAAGTGTCTAAAAGTGGTGTTAATCACTTAATGCATACTGATTGAAGTCCTATTGGTAAAATAATTACTTGTTCTTTGAGTGATAGAAAAAAATCTGGCAAATAAAGCAAAAACGTTTTATAACTGTTATGTCATTGTAAGAAAAAATATTTATAAAATGCTGGAACCAAGATTTTACATAATGATAGGCAAGGACATTCCTAAGTCCATAAATCATGGTTAGTAATAACAAAGGTCTTTTTCTTTTAATGAATTACCTCCTCTGGGCTGATTAATTGTCTTTAATGTCTACTTTATGCTGCCATTTCATGGTGTTTTACAGAAAGTATTTTTTCCTCTAGGCCATAGTTTTTCTCCCTCTGTATAACTTTCAGAAAGTAGCAGGAGAGAAGGACAGTTGAAAACACATTTCTTTTACAACAAATACTTCTTTATCTACCATTGCACTTCTTCATTTACAAGCTTTTTCAGGCCATATGTTATCAAGATTACTGACTTTGATTCAGTCCTCGTGGCTGTGAGCTGTATTCCTTTCAGAATGGCCCAAAAATGTATTTTGTGTCATGATCTGGCCAAATTGCCAGAAATACAAAGTTGTTACTTGTTAACTGTCTTGTCTCCTGACTGGGGTTTAATAACTTTGCTACATAAATAAAAGCAGAGCTATTGGAGGTAATATTCTTTGATATCCAGAGGGAAATGTATCTCTCTGTCAACTCCTTTGACACTCATAACCTGGAGCAAATGGGAAAACTGCATTCCCAAAAACGAGGGATTCCTCACTCTCTGAAATTGTGTAGGTAAACATCTGAATGGAGCAGTTCATCCTGACTGTTCTATCTGTGAATATCACTTTAAATTGAAATACACTGCCACAGAGATGTTGCTTTTGGCAAAAACTGCATGGATTAAGTTGCAAGGCTGTTTCAGTAAATGTTTTTAGGAACAAGTGGTGTGATTTGCCAGCCTACAGGAATGTATATTGTTGTTTGCCATTTGAGATGATAGGGTTCAGACACAGTTGGTTAAGATTAATTTAGGTCTTTAGGTCCAGGATTTCACTGCTGGGAAATTTTATGGAATATTGCTGCAAAAGTGACATTTCTATTTTTGTAAAGGAAGGTATCAGCTGGAGGATGTACTTAGTCATTTTTTATACTGCTCCACAAGCAAAAGTACACGTGAACTCCTATGATACTTTAGAAGAATCAGGAAAGTACTTAATAAATTATGTAGGAAGTAAGGGAGGGAGAAATTACTTAATGTGTCTTGGGGCCATGTATTAAGCATTAACCTTTGATAAACAATATGTTTATCAATGCAAGAAGCAGCCACATTGGCCCATTTGATAATGATCATTTACTGCACCCTTTGGCCAACCTGTCATTCACCGTCTTCAACATTCTGTCTGTTTCTCTGTTAGCTCAAAATCTGCTTTCTGGAAGCCTGAGCAGACATCCCAGAATGATCTTCCAGAGAACCTGCATGAATTTTACCACCTTTTCATTGGATGTAAGGTTTTCCTCCTTACATCCAATTGAAACACTCGTTGCAGATTTTTTTCTGGTGTCTCTCACTGTCCTTGATGTGCCGTGGCTGTCCAAAAAGTTCAAAGCTAAGAACAGATCAAAAGTATCAGCTTTTGTGAGTAAAGGAGTATTCAGTAGTGAAACAATTAGCAGGAGAAGGGTGGCTCCTTTATTCTGCCATATTCCTTGTGAACAATCAGTATTTATTCCCTGATCTTTACCCTGTTCTCTTTTCCTGGCAGTGGTGCCCCTGAAGGCCTGTCACCAATCTCTGATTCCATAGGTGTTTAAATTAGTAGTTTCAAATGAATTCAGCCCAATTCTCCAGCAATCCCAACTTCTCTCTGTGTTTCCTACACCAAAGGAGTTGCCAAAGTAATTACAAAAACCAGGAGCTGCTTTAAAAGCTTCTGAGTGACAGCCATGGCTACCGTCATGTTATGTGCAAAGCTGAGGCACTTCAATCAAGGAAATCAGTAATTAAGAACTTTGTGTCATTTACAAAATATTTCATACACTTGTGCAGTGTAGAAAAGAGTGCATGAGCATATCTTTTTTAGTAATCTGTGGCTAGTACAGTTCTTTTGGTATTTAAATTTAGACTTAAACTGAGGGACTTTAGAATGAAAAATACTAAGACTACTAGACTACTTTTTTTTTTCCAAAGAGTTTTCAATTGTTATTTTTTGTGAAGAGATGCATGATTGTAAATACAGTTTAACAGAAATTGTATATAAAACCTTTGCTATACACAAGCAGGTTATAGTTGTGACTGGTATTTTTGTATAGTTGTCATGGTTCTTTTTCAGTAGAATTCGGTGAAATATTTATCTCTAGAGGTGCTGGAGAAAATAGTGTTTACTTAGGAGCAGAACTGGTGTTTTTGCAATTACTTAAATTATGTTCTTAACCATGTATCAGACTGATTAATGAAACATGGAAATATTTTTCTCAGAATTTCCTAAAGGTGCTGTCAAGCAAACTAGCTTGTGTTTTTCCTTTAGAAATACGACTTGCTTTACATTAATCTGGTTCATAATACTTCTTTTCTGTGTCTGTAGTGTGCATTCTTAATGACATTATTCAAATTACAAACCATGTGACAGGACAAGGTTCTCAAGCTTCCAAACTGTGGGGAGAGTTGTTCTTAGCTCAGTCACTCTGCACTTTTATTTACGCCACATGAAAAGTGTAAGTGGAAACAAATTAATTTTTGAATTCAAATGTTTCCAATTAGTTTGTATGCACAGAATCCCTCAGGCCCTTCCCAAGAGCTGAGGAATCATCATTAGCCTTTTCTAGCACTTGACCTAATCTAGTGCTGAGGTTTAACAAGTACAAAGGTCTGGTGGGAGACTTGAGTACAGAGATCACCCATAAACCTGCCCCGAATTTCCTTGTCTCTGGTAATTGCTGTTGACCGCTCTGAACCATTATCTGTTTCATTAATAATCATTACTTTGTGGTTTTCTCAGTCCATTACAGCCCCCTCCCCTGCTCTGAAAATACTCTTAGCAGAAGTGAGAAGTCCTTTTTCCTTGGATTGATTTCTTTTAAGCTGTACATATATCAGCTGGGATCTGAATGCTTCTTTAGCACAGGAAGTGAGATCTTATCAGCACAGCTTTTTCCAAAGTGAAATTTGCTGCTCAAAAATGCAGCAGAGTCAGAAGATAACAAGAAAACACTGCTGTGCAGAAGAAGCTAAAGGAAACATGTTTCCATATTGTTTGGTATAAAATAGCAGTGGCACATTGCGTTAAGTTGTCGACAACACTTTAAAATAAGGAAGTTCAGAGAGAGGGGAAACCATAAATAAAAGGTTCATGCTATGGGAGGATTAAAAACCCCAGTAGTATTTGCTAATGTCCTTTTTCAGTGGAGATGCAGAATATAAGGAATGGCACAAAAAGACAAGCAGTGGTCTCTTTATCATTTGGGGATAGAGAAGTGAAAATGAAACAGACTATAAATTTAAAAAAGGAAATTCTTTAGTTTCAGTGTGACTGTCTGTCAAAGCCAAGAGCTTTGGAAGATTCAGAAAGGAGGATGAGAACATCCACAGTTACTTTAGATTAAAAGATCTAAAGATCCTGGAAAATAAACCATCGTGTCCAGGACATTAGGCAACCTATGAAACAACAGGATTTACAAAGCAATTCCCTATGAGGAGGTGTCCACTCTGAATTATTTGGTTTCTTCCTCTGGAACATCTGGTACTGAGAACTCAAACTCTGATACTAAACTCATAATTCTTATGCTGCTGGATTTAGGCAAAAGTCTGTAAACCAAGCATTTCTTCTTCCTGCCCAGATGTAATATCAGTTTTACTACCCAGAAAAGGACAGGTGATTAGACTGACCACATCCTTGACTGACTTTATTGGGATTGCTGGCATTTCCTTGTACACTCTTTTATCTGTATTCTTTTAATTGCCTCATATTTCCTGCTAAAGCAGCATCAGTGCTCTCAGATTGTGTGATCACATCCTGCTCCCTTTGTTCCTGCCCCAGAGCTGGCAGAAGCACGGGTGATGTGGTAGCCAAAGCCCACCTGTAGTGACAGTGACACATCAGGTGGCCTTGGCTGCAGGCTGGCACCTCGTTCTGCTGCACGGGGTGACAAAAGAGTAGGGCTGGGCACACAAGAGAATTCCAAACTGTGCCCCAGAAGGAGCTCGCTGGCAGGACACCAGGTGCCAGCTGATGCAGGTACAGACTTCGAGCAGTCAAGCTCTCAGCACAGGTTAGACAAATATCAAGGTAGTTATTACGTGTGGTTTTGTATCAAGGTTCTCAAGCATTTATTGTCATCCTTAGGTCGTGGACAAAAGGCCAGATGAACACAGAGCTGTGCAGTGCATTGCACAGACAGAGCTGTGAGCAGGGCTCGGGGAGCTGGGGCTCTGCCTTGGCTCAGGAGAGCGGCTGCTCTGCGTCCCTGTGTGTCACTGCTGTGTGTCCCTGTGTGCTGGGTGTCCCTGCTGTGTGTCCCTGCGTGTCACTGCTGTGTGTCACTGTGCTGGCTGTTCCTGTGTGTCATCGTGTGCTGGGTGTCCCTGCTGTGTGTCCCTATGTGCTGGGTGTCACTGTGTGCTGGGTGTCACTGTGTTGTGTCCCTGTGTGTCCCTGCTGGGTGTCCCTGTGTGTCACCGTGTGCTGTGTGTCCCTATGTGCTGTGTGTCCCTGTGTGGGTGTCTCTGTGTGGGTGTCCCTGCTGTGTGTCACTGTGTGCTGGGTGTCACTGTGCTGTGTGTCCCTGTGCTGGGTGTCCCCTGTGTCACCAGGTGTCCCTGTGCTGTGTATCCCTGTGCTGGGTGTCCCCTGTGTCACCAGGTGTCCCTGTGCTGTGTATCCCTGTGCTGGGTGTCCCCTGTGTCACCAGGTGTCCCTGTGCTGTGTATCCCTGTGCTGGGTGTCCCCTGTGTCACCAGGTGTCCCTGTGCTGTGTATCCCTGTGCTGGGTGTCCCCTGTGTCACCAGGTGTCCCTGTGCTGTGTATCCCTGTGCTGGGTGTCCCCTGTGTCACCAGGTGTCCCTGTGCTGTGTATCCCTGTGCTGGGTGTCCCCTGTGTCACCAGGTGTCCCTGTGCTGTGTATCCCTGTGCTGGGTGTCCCCTGTGTCACCAGGTGTCCCTGTGCTGTGTATCCCTGTGCTGGGTGTCCCCTGTGTCACCAGGTGTCCCTGTGCTGTGTATCCCTGTGCTGGGTGTCCCCTGTGTCACCAGGTGTCCCTGTGCTGTGTATCCCTGTGCTGGGTGTCCCCTGTGTCACCAGGTGTCCCTGTGCTGTGTATCCCTGTGCTGGGTGTCCCCTGTGTCACCGGGTGTGACTGTGCTGTCCCCCCAGCTGCAGATCTGGGACACTGCGGGCCAGGAGCGCTTCAGGACCATCACGCAGAGTTACTACCGCAGCGCCAATGGGGCCATCCTGGCCTACGACATCAGCAAGAGGGGCTCCTTCCTGTCCATCCCTCGCTGGATCGAGGACGTCAGGAAGTACGCGGGCTCCAACATCGTGCAGTTACTCATCGGTGAGCCGCAGGGCCGGGCCTGCTTTGCTCTGGACACGGCTTTTGGTTCGGGGTGAGGTTAAGGTGTGTGCAGCAGATCCCGCTGGAAATGTTACCAGAAGAGCTGATCCAGCCAAGCAGAGATGTTTTGCTTTTGTTGACTTCTGTTAAGAGGTTGACAGCCGTAAATTCTTTGCATCTAATTTAATGGAGAACTGGGATGCCCAGGATTTCCCAGTTCTGAGGTACAGCTGCTGTGCAGTCCTTTTCCTTTCCCTCCCCTTTTCTCTCCTCCCCTTTTATCTCCTCTCCTTCCCTTTCCCAGACCTTTAGTTTTCCACGGGCCAAGGAAGCTCCATCATAGCAAGCTGATTGTTTTGGTGAGTTGAAGCACACACACACTTCAGCAGACAGGGAATTTTGGAAGGACTTTTGGGCAATCAGAGTTTGTTGGTTCTGTGCTAGAAATTCTGCTTTCCATCCAGAAAGCTTTCTGCTTTTTTCTGCTTTTCTGGTTTTTTTGGTTTTTTTTTCCAAACCAGCACACAGCCCAAATGTTTTGGTCTCAGATGCAGCTCTTGGGGCCTGTAGAGCTGCTAATTCAAGAGCAGCACC
This sequence comes from Bombycilla garrulus, assembly GCA_013400315.1. Lineage (NCBI taxonomy): Eukaryota > Metazoa > Chordata > Aves > Passeriformes > Bombycillidae > Bombycilla > Bombycilla garrulus. Next base: position 244,481 of record VXBU01017020.1, on the reverse strand, counting down.
ATTCTAGATTTCCCTAGGAATCAACAGACAGCTGCTGTTTTCACAGAATGGTTTTAAGTTCAGTTTCTAGCCTATTCTCTTCTGTTAGGGTCTACAGCCACCCCTCTTCAGTTACTCTTCCTGTTCTTTATGGGCAATACAGAAATTCAGGTTGGAAAGGCTGGGGAGATTATCCAGTCCAAGCTCCTGCTGGCAGCAAAGCCACAGTCAGGTTGGTCAGGGCTTTTTCAATCACATTTTGAAAATCTACAAAATGGAAATTCTTCATCTTCCTTGGGCAACCCAAGAACCTCCTGCCAAAGGCTTCCTGCGACACAAACAGCTCTGTTGTTTCCTTCCCTTCCAGGAAACAAGTCTGACCTAAGTGACCTTCGAGAGGTTCAGCTGGAGGAAGCGCAGAGCCTGGCTGAACGCTATGACAACATCATCTGTGCCATAGAGACCTCTGCAAAGGACTCCAGCAACGTGGAGGAGGCCTTTGTGAAGGTGGCCACGGAGCTGATGATGAGGCACGGAGGGCCCATGTTCAGTGAGAAGAACACTGACAGCATCAAGCTGGACAGCAAAGACGTTGTGGAAGGCTGGGGGTGTGGTTGCTGATAAGAGCTAGCTGATATCCCTGACTTTACTGGAATTTAGATGGTGCTTCACCCTAATGCTGAGTAGCATGGTAGCCATATTCTCCTCCTGTGAAACCAGCAATTTTGTAGAAGTTAGACACAATCCTGTTTGCTTCGGTGTCTTATTTTTAAAAAGGGACTTTGGAGAGGTAGTCCTAAAAGCCAAACCCTCTGAAAAAACTTACTCAACGTTTGTCCCCACCATTTTATTTATTGTAACCTTCGTACGAGTTACAAAAATGGAGGAAACGACTTTGAATCTGCTTTTCTGGGGTGGGAAGATATTTGGTTGGGGAAGAGACTGATGCAAAGCCAAAGGTCTGAGCATTTAGCATGGGACTGGTGGCAAAGGAGGTCACTTTTGGAATAGGCAACCTTGACAGTGTCTCTTCAAATCCTCAGCACTCCACTAGTGACCAGGAAGTGTCAGTGTCTTTGATAATGGTATTTCAAGGGTCATAATAGCCAGGATTTTGATTATTACAGGACCAAATAGCAGTTACCTGTCCTAGGGCATGTGAATTGCTAATTGCTGCTGGAGCAGGCCCAGGTGGGGGAGTTTCTCTCAGGTTTATCATAATTTGAAGTTAGTGTTTTGACAGGAAGCAGAACCAGCCTGAGCATGATCCCAAGCAGGACTGGAGCAGAGTGGTGATTTAAAACAGCCCTGAGGAGAGGGAAGATACATTTCATTTGCCTGTTGTTTGCACAGTGGTAGCTCCTTTTTCCAAGGGGAAGCATCGCTGTGATTTTGCCCTCAGGTCTCCATCATTTCATTCCACAACTCAAGACCTGCACCACTGGAACAGGACCTGGAGAAACCTTGAACTGACTATAGCCAAGATCTCTTGCCATGTGCCTAATGGTCAAAACCAGGGTTCATTCTGGTCAAACATTTGATGTTATGTTACCAGCGTGCATAAGTGGATTTGGTTTTTTATTGGTTTTGTTTTTTAAACCATCTCTTTAAATACTACATGGGCATGTAATGGGAGAGAGGACCTCAGAATAGCTGAGAACTGCATGATTGCAGCTTTTTAGTTGTGAGAACCAGTGTCTTTTTGAGTGATTCCCTCCCAGCTTTGTACCCAAATGTTCCCCTTTCCCAGTTGCTTTTAATTTCTTTACAACACTCAGCAGGAAAAATCTTTAGTAGTGGATCAAAAATCTACATAAAATAAAATAGATTTCATAATCCAGTTCTTTCAGATGCAGCTCTATCTTGTAGATGTAGCTGAGGTACTGATGGATTCCTCTGCGTTTACACCTCAGGCACCTTACAAAAGTAGATTTGCAAAGAGAGCAGGAGCAGCAATATTTCAAACTCTGCAGATAAAACAAAGTGTTCAGCTATGGCAAATGATTTTTGCAGTCATGATAATTTGATGGAGTTACTTTCAAAAAGCACTCATTTGAGGTCACTTGTCTCTGTGAAAAATCCAGATCAGAAAGGACTTGAATTGTTTTGCTATTAAGGCTGCACCAATTTAGTAATCCAACATATCCAGCGTCATGAAAATTCGAAAGATTTAGGAAAGGGCTAATGGATACCAATTTTAATACTATTTATCTTCTTGTAGCAAATATTAAACTATTCTCTACTCTTTCTGGTTTTTTAAACTGTGAGGTAGATAACTGAGGAGTATTGTGTTAGTTTTCAAATTTTATAGTTGTGAGAATGAAAAGGCCTTAAATTTTTCAACTAGTATAGTTTTCACAATTGTGTTACTTTCTACAGAAGGGCAGGCTGAGATGCAGTACTTGGTCGTGTTTTTGGATAGTTTTCCAGGCTATTCCTACTTCCAAAGATAGGCAATAAACGTCTAGCTAGACAGTTGGGGATTTGAAATTGGGAATGGGAATGAAAATGGGAATTTTCCAAACCCTAGAGTTGTTGATGTATTCCCTACGTTCTGCTCTCACGAGAAACTGTGAAGTCAGTCCAAGCTAGAGCTCAGTGCTGCTGACTGCTTTTCCTCCTGGTGAGATCCTCAAGGTACAGAATATTTGCAAACATTTGACTTTCTGTCCTGACCCATTACAGTTTCTGTCTGTGGGTCATGGCCCTGCACTTCTGATTGAGCAGGGACCCACAGATGAGCTCAGCCCCAACCACCTGCAGCATTAGTGCCAAATTCTTTAATGCTGAGAAAAATCCACACGTGTTTAAGAACAGTATTGCTACTTCTCAGACTGAAACCCATAGTTTACATAGTAACTCATCTTAAAACTGGAACAAGAAGCAAAATGAACATAAATCCTGCTTCCAGTGCAGCCAGTGAGTGATTGCATTTTTACAGTAGATGAAGAACAGAGGAATTATAGATCCATTTTCTTTGTTTTGAGGCTTGTTTAGTGAATAAGTAGCATTAGACCAGGCACTACACTTTTCATTACAATTTGTCTGGATTTATCTCTTAAACTAGGCTTGAAGGATGAGGCTCTGTCTGCAGGTCAGTCTGGTTCTGGCAGAAAATGTGCAATACAGCAGCAGTGATTTGTTTGCTGTACTTTAGATGAAGGCACCAATTCCAAATAGTTTTCAGTTTGCTGCAGAAAATTAAAACCATGGCTTTAAATCAGTTTTATCTTTTAACTCTTGGCTCTTCTATGTTGTAACAAGTGGAGTACAAGTTTGCATGCCCTCCTAACTGAGCAAAGAAATAGAAGACTGGTTTTGTTTTGTTTTGTTTTTTTCAGAAGAGACCTGAAGACCTGGTTTATTTTTTAGATTAGCAGTAGTTAAAGTTTACTCTGATTCCCAAATCCTTCTTTTGCTCACTGCCCACTAGGCTGGGAGCTTCTGACCAGACATAAACAGTAAATGTAGAGCTTTTCACTGCCCTGCTGAAGACTTTCTCAAAGCAGGGACTCACACACAGCTGTGGAATTCAGGCATTAGGAAGATGTTGGTTTAACTGCATTAATCCCATTGAAACCAAAAAGGTACCTGGGTGAAGAGAGTGAGGAGCAATATACCTGTGATTTACTCAGGTAAAAACCTGAGTTTCAGCTCTCAGGGTATAAATGGGCACTGATGTACATCAAGTGAATAATTCAGTAGTGCTTGTTCAGAGTTCACAGGATAAACATTTGCCAGGAAATCTGTTTTCTGCCAGTTGAATATTAACAAGACTATGGTGCAGTAATTGCTTTTAAGCAGATCCCTTTGGCTGATCATGTATTTGCATTAGTATTTATCATTTCTTTTTGGCAGTACCAGAGTGTGCAAAAATATTACAAAAGCTCAGGAGGGGACATTGATCTCTGCCTTGTAGCACTTGTGAGTGGAATGCAGAGGCAAATACTGAAATGAAATCATCAGCAGAATGTGGATCCCAGGAGCCTTTGTTACCCTTTGTGTATTGATTTTAAGCTAATTTTATCTCCAGTTTCTCATCCAGTCCATCATCACAGATGGGACTTGTACAAATATTTATAATTATGTAAATATAAAACCAAATAAATATCAGCCCAGAAACCCGCTAACATTTGCTTTGCAAAACAAAATTTGAGAAAAATGAAAATACTTAAGAAAATACTTACTTGAGAAAATAGTTACTTAAGAAAATACTTAAGAGGAGAAGTCCTGATGATTTTCTTTCTCTCACTGTACTGGAAATGAGTTTTTTCATGGGGAAAAATCTAAGTGAAGCCCAGCTAAAACCACTAATAGCTTTCCTATTAGCTAATACTGCTAGATTTCCAAGAACTTCACCAAAAGTGGAGCTCTTGTTCATTGTGGGTGCCTAGACAATCATATGTGAAAACAAGGGTTTGGAAGGTTGTCCTTTGAACATGGCATGCAAACATGTCCTGAAAACTTGAAGACATTTTTTAAAAGTGAGCCAAGAGCTGAATTGACAGAGACATGAAAGCTGCAGACAGATGCCTCCCAACATCTTCAAAAGCATCTCGGTACCATTGCAAATAAAGCACAAAAATTGTGTGGAAGAGGTTTTGCACTAAAGGGAAATAGTTATCAGAGAAAAAAATAATTAATGAGAAAGGCAGAGCATCCTGATTATTCTGCATTTTTCATGTTCATTTCCTATTTCAATGCTGTGCATAAGATTTTTTTTCCCTTTATAAATGATATTAAAATAGGTAAAGTGTAAAAAGTAGTTCAATACTTGACAAAATAAATGCTTTCTTAGGAGAGTGATAATATTGATGAAGAGAATAACTGCTAATAGGGTTTGGTGGTGCAGTATCAGGGATTCCCCAGAGTTGTGGTGGAGTGGTGTGAGACACAAAAACCATTCCCAAAACAGGGGAAGCCAGTGGGGGACACCAGACCCTGTCCTGCCTGCCAGACTGAAAATAGATACAGGTGTGTGCTGAGCAGGAGGTGAATTTAGCTCTTTGTAACTGTGTTTTAAAGATTTCTGGGTTCAATTTCTGATAGGCAGATGTGCTCTGTGCTGTCAGGCAGCTTTTTCCCTCTCCTGTGCCTCACTCGCTGAGATCTGACAGGTAAAAAAACCCCACAAGTCCAGAGCAGGAACATCCCAGCCAGTCTGGCTCACACACACCTCTTGGGGGGAAGGAAAGAATCTCTAATTCATATTGAATTCATTCACTGCATTCCAGAACTATTTGAGGGGTTTGGGTGATAACAGTGTTAAAATGGTTCTGCATTTTCTAGGACAAATCTATTGCTTTTCAAGGTTTCTTCGAGAGATGTCAGCTGTACATTTCTAATCATCAGTAACTGTTTTGCTTTTAAACTTTCTTATCACAATACTGACTAAATGATTTGGAATATGAGGAGACAAGGGAGCAAGCTTGCATACTACGGTAATTTTTATACTTTACCTTCATCTATTTATGAATTTATTATGAAAAGTATTTTTAAACATGAAACCTGCTTTTGTTGTGAATTTTAGCAAAGTAGTGGATACATTGTACTGTGTATCATTAAAAAGGTTTAATTAAAGTAAACATTTGGCACTTCATACCTTTTGTTGTTATTTTATGCATGTACCTTGTTGTGGTGTATGATCAGAAACAGAATCAATTTTAAGAAATTATGTATCCAATCCTACGGTGATGTACGATCTACTTTTACACAAGATATGACCTAATGTAGTCTTAATTAAATGGTGCTGAACCAACTTCCTCCTATCCTCCTAGCTGCCCATCACTTCCAGAAATGCATGCACTTTCAATTGTTCTTAGCTAGTAAACTCTCCAGCAGAGCTGTCTGAATGAGCCCCGCAATGCTCAGTGTTGGAGAAGTGCAAATAACTTTCCCAGTGCTTGCAATTAAGTATGAACAATGTCGTTACAACTGCACCTCCGCAGGGGAACGTTTATCCACATCCTGGATTTTATTGAAGTGCTGTAAATTAAACGAAGCAACACCCCTTTCTTTTTGCTTGGCTCTTTAATTTGAGCGTCAGCAGATGGGTATTTGTGAGCCGCAGGAGCCGAATACTGGATGACTTGGTTTGCATGTCTGCTGCTTCAGCAACAGCCTCAGGTGTCAAAAGAGTTGTTAATGCCCCGGCCAGGCCCTAGAGCTGGTTCCTGAGTGCTGGGTGGAGCTGAATTTCAGTTAATTTGTCTTTAAGGACACATTTTTACTGCTGGAACATCGCGGCTGTAACTGCCCTGGCACTGGTGTGTGAGAGGGAAATAGTGCAGGTGTCCTGGGTAACAGCTGCCTGCTCTTGGAGGACCTCACCTGGGTTTTCTCATGTGTTCTACACATTTATACTGGAGTTTCTAAATCTGTGTGGGGAAAAAATCCAACTATTCCGTTTTAATGGCTTGTTAGAAGTGCGTGTGATGAAACTTAGCAATGATTTCCCATTTCTGGGAACTCTACTTGGAATTCTCTAAGAATGTGAAATAGTTTGAATACAAGAGATCTACACACACTACAACCATTTTTCATTTGCTGTGCTGAACTGACCTTTCAACGTGTAGCTTGTTCCTGCAAAAAATACCTGTAGTTTTTATAGTTTAACTTCACTGAACATTTTTTTCTCCACATCTATGGGCAGGTAGTTATCTGTTAATCTAGCAGAAAGCATTTTCCCAGATACAATTCCATAAAACAAGATACCAATCCCAAATCTTATTGAAAAACTGATTCTGAGATTCTTACCTGCACAACTGCTGCTTCTGCTTCAGGAAAAGGCTAATAAATAAAACAATAAATAAATAAATAAATAAATAACCTGCTGGGTCTTAAACTGCAAATCATGTTTAGCATGATCCCAGATTCTGGTACTGGATTCTGAGCTTGGCAGACAAGACCAACACCATGCACTGAGAACTTTTTTTAAATTAAGACCAGCTGAGTCCCAGTGGTCTGAATTAGACAAATTAAGCCAATCTTTACACAAAGTAAACCCACCTGTGCTATCTGGAATAGGCACTCATCTGTTTCATTTGCAGAAGTGACCACAGAAACACTTTCCTGAAACTTTGAAGTGTGCAGCCTGTTTCTGTCAATGTTGAAAACAGGATCTATTTCATCACCCAAGAATTTCTCCTTGTCTAGACAAAAGCTCTGAACACAGACTGTGTGAGAGATGCTGTGGTGTCCATTAGTACTCCTTTCTGTTCGAGTTACAGAGCATCCAAGCACACCACCGAGTTTCAGAGAAACTCCTGCAATCCCAGCTTCTCCCCTCTACACTGAGGGAAAGAGATTTCCACCTCTTTTGGCCTTCTGTGTGTACTGTTAGCATTTGTAACCTCCTTTATTTCTTTCGTCTGCTGTTTTTTCAGCACTTTGGCTTCTTGAGGGTCTGCCACTCACCAAGCTGGAGGTCAGTCCATGGAGCTGGAGAATCTGGAATACTCTGAGGCTTGGAGGACTGCACTGTGGGCAAGGGTTGTAGATTTTACTGGTGATGTGACAGAAAAAGGGACTGTCTTCCTTCTCTATCAACACATTTTATGTCAATGTTTCCATGAGGGATGAGATTCAAGAGGTCTATATGCAGTTCCTTCACAAACCTTTTGAAGCAGTCATCCATGTTGTAGAGAAAAAAAAAGAAAAAAAAAAAAGGAGAAACAAACAGAATATTTTCTATTGTTCAGCAGGTTCCAGCATTTTTATTCCTTGCTTCACTGATTCTGGTAAAGTTAGAGAGTCCTGCAACATGCTTTAGTAGCAAAACAATGTGACTTCAAATCATCCTGACCTTACAAAATTACTTACAAGTCTTTACTTAGATTTGGCATTCTTTGCAAATACTTCGTATATTACAAGAAAGTGCTAAAGAAAACATATAACAGGTATCTGTTTGTTGTACCAATAAAAAGGCAAGAATGTGCTGCTGTAAATACTTTTCCAGTGAAGAAGTAGGAAATAAACTCTTTAGAGCAGTGTCCTTGCACTGGATGCAGTGAGGCACTGAAAGCTACTTGGGAGACGTTGCAGGAGAGGAATCAACAATCCTGACAGTGGAGAGGGAATCACTGCTTTGCAAACAGAGGAACACAACAAAATCTGACTTCACAGCAGCTGTGAGCTCTCAGAGCTGCTGCTGGGATAAGGAGCAGTGAAGGATTTGGCCAGGAAGTCATTCTGCCAGTCCTGCAGGAACCTGGGAGAAATGAACACCCAGGTTTTTGTTTGCACAATTTCTAATGTAAAAAAAAAACCAAACAAAAACAAAACAATTAAAAACCCCAACTCTAAAAACCTGACTAGTCCCTAATGGGAATTGATCTTTGTGTGTAAGTTGACTTTGGTTTTAAAACAATTAATTGGGTTATGTTTTCCAAGCTTATGTCACAAGTACAACACATACTGTGTCATAACAAATAACACAGAAATATTTTCAAAGGCATCTTTGGGATGAAAACTTTAGAAGTATTTTACAAATATAATAAAAAATAAATTACTTTTTCTTATAAAATGAACAGCTATAAAATCCATGAACCAAACAACATATAACATTGACATGAGATTAAATATATTACACCGAAGGCCAGTTAATTACCACAGTGGTATCAGGCTTCAAGTAAATTAGGAGGCACTTTTTAGCCGAGCAGTAGTCATTGATTCAGTGGTAAAGTCCCAACTCACAGAAACACCTGAAACAAAACTGCTAAAGCTTCCTAAGATTGTAAATTCCTAAAAAAAAAAAAAAAATAAAAATTAAAAAAAAATNACTGCTAAAGCTTCCTAAGATTGTAAATTCCTAAAAAAAAAAATAAAAATAAAATTAAAAAAAGAGTGCAGAGAGAAAGGCAAAGAGAAAAAAGGCCACAGAGGCACCCAGGTCTGCTGCTCCCCTTCCAGGACTATGGAGTTCCAACACAGTTAAGACTTCACACAGCAGAGAGGAGCAATAAAACTCCAGGGATGTGGGAAAACAGACAATAAAAGAAAGGCAGCAGCAGGTTAGATGAGAGCAAGTCGAAAGTGGAACAGACTGAACTTCACTCTGACTGAAGGGAGCATTCAGTACTTGCAGAATGCCAGGCACTAATTCATGTTGTGCTCTGTACCAGCCCACATGGAATGAACTGAGTGACCCCAGCACCACAGTCTGATATCTCATAATCTCAAGATCCTCAACACCTAAAAGCTCAACCTTCCAGCAAACAAAAGGAGGTACTTGTGGAGGGATTTAAGTATCAGTACATGAATAGGCTACTAGGAAATATTGCTATTAAAATACCTAACATAATAAAGAGGAAGACAATAAAGGGCAACTCAAGCCCGAAAATGCATATTTAGAAGCACTATAAAAAGCATTATTGATATTTAATATACTTAAACACACACACGTACTACCAATAAGCATACCTAATAGAAGATTGTAGTAATTGAGGTTAAAAAATTTAGAAGGCAGCGGTTTGTGGCACTCTTGTCAAGCACAGTGTTTTGGGGGAAAAAAAAAAGCACAGCACGGAGCGGTCCTTAAGAAATTCTGTCACCTCAATTAGGCGCAAAATTCTCCAGCTGAAAGACCAGATCTACAGCAGCGTCCACATCCGGCACGATGTGGTCCGGCTCCACGAGGGCGGGGTCGAAGCTGAAGTCCCTGTGGCCGTGGAACACGGTGTCCGCTCCGCTGTCCCTGTCGGCGGCCGGCTCTCCCTGCGGGCTGTACACCCCCGTGCACACCAGCACGGAGCTGCAGCGGGCGGCGGCGGCGGCCAGCTCGGGCTCCCCGCCGAACCCCGCCTCATCCTCCCGGGGCAGCGAGGCCCGGGCCCCGCGGGCAGAGCCCTCGGCCCGGAGGCGGCACCGCGAGCCCTGGCTGCGGGCCCCGCAGCTCTCCCGCAGGTAGCGGTTGTACAGGTTGGCGCCGTACACGTCCGTCATCACGTTGTCCCTGCGAACGAGAAATTCGCTCAGCGCTGCGCCTTCCGCTGGCAAAAGGCGTCCTTACAGCTTCGTTTTTGCGGTTTCCATCTAACGGTTTGTACTGTGCGTCAGACAGCTTTGTGCGGAATCAGGCAAACGAGGAGAATCCAACCGGGCTGGTATTTTGTTGCGCCGTTTCCATGAAAATAAAATAAAAATTAATCTCTCTCCGTGTTGCAGATTGGGGCGAGGGAAGAGAAAATCAAGGTATGAGCAGCCCATTAATGAGTTTACTATATTTCCAGACATCTTGGAGATTCTGGAGCAGTCTTTAATACAATACAGATTTGTCTTCTTTGAAAAGGATTCTATGATGTGGCAGCACACAAAACAGCATATGACCAACCTAAATGACCTCAGAGATAAAGTCTAGCTCTATGGTCTCTAACTGTCCTTTGCTCAAAAGCAGTTGGTGGTCACCACTAAACCTAACAGAATAAACACCCAGGCAAACCCATTTTGTTAGATTTACACAGCCTATTACAGAAAAAAAAAAAAAAGAAAAAAAAACAGGAGACAGTTGCATATAAAACACCTTTCATGCTTCTGTAGTAATTACACATAAAAAGAGCAAAGCATCATTAATTTTTAAGATTAGAAACGTAATAAAAAATATACCATAGCACCAAGGAAATTAGATGGTCTTAATGGTAGGAGAAACAAGCTGGTAAGAGTTGTGTGTTTTTCTTGGCTGGCATTTACACTGTGAGTAATTTCCTGGTGTATTTTGAGGCTCTGCACATCTGACCCCACAGCACAGAGGGTCTGGATGGGCTGGGATTTCCTGCTGTACCTGTGAAACCCAGCACACCTGAAACCCACAGCATAGAGGGTCTGGGATTTCCTGCTGTACCTGTGGGGCTCTGCACACCTGACCTCACAGGATTTCCTGCTGTATCTGTGAAACCCAGC
>VXBU01017020.1:206489-216615 GCA_013400315.1 Bombycilla garrulus | reverse complement strand
GGACACGGCCCGCAGTGCCACCACCCCCGGGACCCCGCCTAACGTGCGGGGACACGGCCCGCAGTGCCACCCCGCCACCGCCGGGACACGGCCCGCAGTGCCACCACCGGGACCCCGCCTGGCGTGCCGGGACACGGCCCACTGTCCCAGGCTGCTCCAGCCTGGCCTTGGGCACTGCCAGGGATCCAGGGGCAGCCACAGCTGCTCTGGGCACCCTGTGCCGGCGCCTGCCCACCCTCACAAGCAAAGAAACTCCTAATACCGATCTGAACTTCCCCTCTTTCAGTTTGCACCTATTCCCCTCTTTCAGTTCAACTCAGTTCCCGATGAACAGTCCTTCTCTGTAACCACTTCATGAGTTTGCAATAACGAATGAGGAGATGCCTCAGTATTAGTGAAAAAAGATCAACGTGAAACACAAATAATTGATTTTTTTCCCCTGTCCCACACTGTATAAAATCAGCACCTGCTGGTCCAGCTCCTGTGCACTTGGGAAAAACTGACTAAGAAGAGCAGCAGCACCATTATTCTCACAGAAAGATGACCAAGGAAAAGACATCTCGTTTTGAAGTAATTTCTTCCTTCTGGAACTTTAGAGCCTGGTTTATGTTCTTCAGCTTTTAAATCTTGTTTCCTTCATATAAAAATGCAGATTTTTAGAGGAGAACGCCACTGTGTAGTTGACATTTAAGTCCCAAAGACTTCTGTGTCCTTGTAACTAGAGAGGTCCAAACTTTACTGCTGTTTAACTAAGACAATTGTGTGCAAAGACGTAATTTGTCCCAACCTACTGGGCTGAACCACCATGTGCTGGGTGTATCTGCATTACCCCAGGACAAGCCACACATTGACCCCTGACATCCAAAAGGAACAGGAATGTTACCCTGACAGTAACTGGTAATTGTAACAGATACACCAGTGCCAGTGTCTGCAGGGAAAGCTGGGACACCCACAGCACACACAGCCTTTGGGACTGGGAAGAATAATTAAGACTGACAATTCCAACGCAGTCCAGCACACCATCCCTGCCCAAAGCACAGCTACTGCTAGGGCTGGGCACAGCCAGCAGTTCAGGGACACTCCAGGCACAGCCCCATCCCACAGCAGACACAGGACACCCCTTCTGCAGTCCTGCTCAGCCCAGAGCTCCTGCACAGCAAGCTTTTCTTCACCGAGGGGAGGTGAAGATGCAGTGTTTATCACTGCTTTCCCAGCTGGATCCCTCAGGGCACCAGCACAGCACAGCCACCAAGGGACAGGGCAGGTGCAGATGCTTGAAATTCTTAGTGCCACTGTGAAAGGACAGAACTGACATACTCAGAGTGTGGAACTCCCTGCAGCTCCAGCAGCTCCTTCTTGAAGGGCTCTTGCATTAAACGCTGGAATGCACGAGCACAGATGGAACCAGCCCCCACTCCATAAACATGTGCAGACAGGACCTGGACGTGAGACAGTACAAAAGAAAAGGCCAAGCTGAACCTCCACATACCCCTTTTAATATGTTGTTTTGCACTGTGTACAGGAAAATCAAAAATAAACAAAAGGAACTTTAGCCAAACTCCCCTTCCTCCTCCAGCTTTATTGATAGTTTAAAATTACATTTTCTATGTTCTAGGACTTCAATTGCTCTTACCTTCTTACTTTAAAAACCGATTACAAGCAAATGAAACTCAGTTGTCTAAGTGATATAGTATACAAAAATAACATCTTGATTTCTGTGAAAATGCATTTATTTGCAACTCCTGAATAGCTCCAAATTGTTTATGCTATGAGCACTGATGTCTGGGTTTCAGATTGACTTTGAGATATTTATTCAAAAGCTTCCCATTGCGTTCTGTATCTCCAACATTAACATTCACTGACTGAATTACTGTTACTTTTAGATTTATTTCAGATTTCTCTCTCTCTCGTGGCCATTAACAGGCATGTGCATCTTGTTTGTTTACTCCCACTCAGCTATATGCTCTAGGCAGGGCCTGATGCAGATATCACTTGGTGTTAACAGCTACTGAGGTCAGACAATTCAAGGCCATTGTAATAAAATAAAAGTTATGAGGAAGTTTAGACACTTCCAGAATTTCTTTCCTCCTGCATAGGATCACTTCCCTGTAACCCAGAGAGGGTTTTTGCTGGTCTGACTCAACTCTTCCCACTCATCAATCCCTATTCACCAGTGGCACGGAAAGGGGGTTCTTTAACAAAGCATTATACATAACACCTCTACCAAACTAAACATAAACATTTTTGTAGTTAAATGCAGAAAGTTGATTTTTCCACCCCTTTCCTCCTTTTACACGGCAAGTAAAGCTCACTGGCCTGGGAGTAGCCTCTATCTGCCAACCTTTGGCCAGTGAAGAGGATTCAGAGAAAAATAATACAACCATCAATCAGAAAAAGGAGGGGCGACAAAGGAAAATAATTAGGCTGTAGCTTCAATTGTGCATTCCCGTGCAAGGTGCCCTGACTCGCCGCAGCGGTAGCAGTTGACTTCGCTGGTCTTGCTGCAGTTGATGGCTACATGGCCAGTTTCACCACACCTGCAAAAGTAAAGCTTGTGTCACAACAGCCACAACACTCACAGGAGCAACCCTACTCTGTCCAGGATACTGTCTGCTTCAGTTTCATGCAATCCTAGCTCTACTATTCCAGAATTCTTTGACATAAAGCAAGTTTGTCTTCAGCAGAGCCAAGAATGTCTCCCAAATGATCAACTCACTATATGCCAGAACCTCTGTACATCAGCTCGAGGTGTTTGCAGGGCCTTTTTCCAGTTATGTCCTGGGTTTTGGCTGTTCTCAATGCTTATGCTTGCAGTTTAGCCTTGTTCTGAGAATAATTAGTTTAAACTCAAATACACCATGTTCTCTCTCCTTCCTCCACAGAAGAGAATGTTGGTGGGGGTGAAGAATACTGCTCTCAGGAACATGCTTTTACTGGTATATGCCTACATTCAAAAACCAGACAACACTCTGAAGATGGCATTTCAAACCACTTTAACACCCACTTCTATTCAGTGCTCCCACAACCAAAGCATCCTCAGTGTGTTCCTGCAGGGGCTGGCTGTGCCAGTCAGCTGGGCTGCACAGCTGGGGGTTGTTAGCTCTGGCAGAAGACACAGGGTACCCAACTCTGCTACAGCCAAGCACCTCCTGCTACCTTCTGCAAAAGGACACAGCTCAAACGACCGAACACCTGCACTGGGTGGCCATCTAGAGATGTACCATGGAATCTGTTCTGCACCTTGCTAGAAAGTGTTTAAGTTAGTTAAACACTTAACTAAGTTTTGAACAACAGTGGGGAACTGTTCAAACAAACTGCATTTCCTGCCCAAAACCTGACCCAGATTGCATCCAGCCCATGAGGTGCATCTCGCAGCTGCCTCCTGCCACTGCTTACCTATAGCATTTCACTTTGGTGCAGTCTTTTTGAATGTGCCCGAACTCTCCACAAGAATAGCACTTCTGCTCGTCTGCGTGGTCGCAGTCGCGGGCCAGGTGGCCGGGCTTGCCACAGTTGTAGCAGCACTGCTCCCTCTCCCTCTTGGGCTCCTTGCAGTCCTTCGCAATGTGGCCACCTCTGCCGCAGTTATAGCAGGCTTCCACAATAAGAAAAACACACCAAACAAGACTTTAAAACCTCGGTAGCGCGAGGGGCAGCATGCTGTGAACAGGCACGTGTACAGCCCGTTCCCCAGGAATCCCAGCACCCTGCTCTGCAGCCACAGAGCTCTCTGCCTGTGGCCCTGCAGAGATGGAATATTTAGTGATACTTACCATCCTCCTGAAGGTCACAGTCCTTGGCAAGATGGCCAGACTCACCGCAGCGGTAACAGATATCCGGCAGAGACGAAGACATGAACTGGAAACCTGCTTGAAATGGGTAAAATAAAAAAAGAACAGGCGTAAGTATTAAGCTCAGAATACTGTAAGAATCAATCACAAACTGAACTGACAAGTTAGTTTCACTCTCAGAGCCCCTGTATAAACCCTTCGGTAGAGGTGAATTTCCCTGGTTCTTATTACCAATTTGAGTCTCAACTCCTTCACTGGGATCTGCCAGAGCCTGTGTTAGTCAGTACACACAGCAGCCAGCTGGAGCTCTGCTGCTCAAACCAACAGAAAAGCACAGCCAGCACTCACCTCTGCCACGGCTCCTCATGCCACGGCCACGGCCCATCCCAGTGGGGCACTCCCGGGCCCAGTGCCCAGTACGGCCACACTTGAAGCACTCGTTGCTGCTCATGGCTGCAGATCACCTGTCTGAACAAGAAAGACATTTCTGAGCACGTTCTGCTCTCCCAGCCAAAGGCTACATTCAAATGAGAGATTCAAAGGTTTCCCAGCCCCTCAGCAAAGGCAACGCAAACCATACAGGACTTCCAGATAAGTCAACACTCTTCTTGTACAGTGTCTGATCATGACCATTCAAACCACTGCAGAGGATGAAAGTTTGCCTCCACTCTGCTTTGAACAGTGTGCTACGTAACTTTTCCTCCAATTATTTTTTAGCCACCATTTACTTCAAGAACTTACAAAATGTTCAGGGAGAGGGAAAAAGAGAAGGAAGTCTCTTTAACTATTGTAGTAGCAGCCTTAATGTCATCCCTTTCAGTGAAGAACTTTTCTCCTTACTGCTGAGAGTTAAAACTCAAAAGCCAAGTTACTTAATCTCTACAAGTTATTTCCTCCTTGTGTAGTTGTTACATTTTCTCTTGAAGGCCCTGCCTGGCAGCTACTACCTCCACTGACTTAAAGCCAAGTGTAAGAATAGGCAGTATTAACGCATTCAAAACCCCTTTCGCTTAACATTTGAAGATTTTAGGTCTTTTATGACCTAAACAGCAGTTTAACTCTGAAAATCAAAACTACAACTTGTAATTAACCTACAGCTCAGGATGCAATATTCCAGTCCAGGTATACATGAAAGAAAATGTTTTAAGATATTAAGACAGAAGACACTTGCCAACTATGTAGAAGGCTAACTGGGAAAAACATCCTTAGAATGCTCTGGAAGCATCAGACAGGCAGATGTGTCCAACAGCACAATCCCTGCTTTGCCCATACTGGGAATGGAGGCCAGCACTGCACGAGCAGAGCCAGCCTCCACAGCCCAGGGTGGATGGGGCAGGTCCCACAGCATGCTCACACTGCCACACTTCCCCTGAGCCACAGGAACTCACACAGCACTTCCAGATGCACAAAGAAAAGAACAACGAACTTACACACTTGAACTGGAGTCTTTTTTAAAGTGTGCTTGAAGAACAAGTTTAAAGTACACTGGTCTAAAAAGATGTATGTCAAGCTTTGTTTTGATTAAGTCTGCTGAAGTTTAAATAACCTCACATGCTGTCTCCCAGTTCATTATTCTTTACCCAACAGAAGCAGAATTACTATCTGGCATGTTTGGCAGTTTATCTGCCCCCCCCTTCAAGGTAATCCCCCTGTAACTCTGCCATTCATTCATGGTACAGATTGATTCCCCTCCTCCCAGACCCCCAATATCCCACATTACAGGAACATCCCAGAAGTTGAGTCTTGAAGAAAGCCACTACAGGGGCATCAGAACAACACATGACCTCCAGAAGGAACCAGAATTAGCATCCTGACATTTAGCTCTTAAATACAGAGTGTGCATCTAAACGTGAATTGTGATTTAGCTATTTCTGAAGTACCTCACTGTTTCACAAATTCACTGTAGCTTTTTATCCACTCCTCCCTCAAAACAGCTCCTCTCCCTGACAGTCTTCTGCACAGAAGCAGTTATTCCAACCACAGAAGATGGTGAGAATTTAAAATACAAGAGGTACTCTAACATGACTTCTCTGTAATCTCACATTTAACTTCCAGCTGCATCAGATGACGATTTTCGCCCTCAAAATGAAATTCTGGCGTGAAAGGCTGCAAGAAGACCTTAGACACATCTAAACAAAGTTAAAACAACTGGTTGTTGGAGCACGTAAAGAGATTCACCTGATTTCCCACTTAACTCAGTCTTCTCTGCCTGATTTCAGTGCTGAAGATTTGCAGGCTGTGCTGAGCTGTGCCCACTCTGCTGGCAGCAGCTGGCACTCGCTGTGCCATTGTTTATGCCTGTTTGCATAGCAACCGTGTTGACACTGCAGAACGGGAAAAACACAGGCACAGCCAACTGCAGGAGCTGGGCCCAGGCACCACCGTGGATGTGCTTTTCATTTGCAAGAGGGCCAAGATGGGGGTCTCTGAACTTTAAATAGAAATATATACATATATCCATGCTTCAGGTACACAGTGGGGAGCTTTTACACCAAGATTAATGGCAGCCTACAGCTAGTCTGTCCTTCTGCCAGTCCGGGTCAGGAGCTGCACGAGGAACAAAAGCTCACTTCTCACTGCCCCAAAGGGAAGTTTTAGGTCTGATTCAGAGGGTTTTTTTTTTCTTTTTAATTGCCCCTTAAAGAGGAAAACCTCAAGTTTCTCTTCCTGTTACAGAGCAAATTGGTAAAGATTATTACACAAACTAAAGCAGAAATCTGAAGTCAAACACCAGTTTCTGTGTAAGGATCCTTCTAGACTGAGATCCATTTAAAAACCTCTATTTTCAGAGGCCCCTTTTCCCCCCTGAGCTCAAGAACAGTGGAAGGCTACAGCTGCCATACAAATGTGATTACAAGGCATGCTGCTCCATCCTCAGATACCTTAACACATCCAAACAGTTTGCCTTTAGTTTCTCTTCACCAGTATTTCCAGGTTAAACTCTGCATCCTCCCTGTAAAATCTGGGTTCATTAGTATGAGGTGGCTGCAGCTGACACTGTTTTTATTTTTTACCTGCATCCTAACAAGCCTAACACAGGCCAGAATTCCCCAACAGTGTGAACTGTAAGGATTCAGTTTTCAGGGAAAGCCAACAGCCACCTTTCAAGGAGCAACATCCAGAAAAGGCTGGTTCAGAAGACAAGTCCTTAAATGGAGAGCCTCCAAGCACTCTGGACACCATTACAGTTTTCAGTTACTTCCAAGAGAAAAAAATGAGCACAGTAAAAACCACTCAAGTTCAAACACTTCTCTGTTAGTCAATACCCCTCCATTTTGTCATCACAGGCAAATTTCCAGCAGTTCCTTTTATCTACCAAGGCCACCTCAAATAAGCTTTCTGCAAGAAAGCTACCTAAGTCTCCTTGGACAGTTTTTGGTCCCAGCCATCACTGTTTTTCACAGCTCAGATGTGTTACACAAAGCAGCCTGTCCTGTCTGTTCATGTGTCATCGTCCCCTCCCTTCTTACATACCACAACCAGAATTTTACCTCAGCAGGGCAGGAAAAGTAGTAATGGAAAACAAATTACAACAACGACCTCATCCAGCATTTCTGAGATGGGTCAAATTCTGCAAGATGCAGCAAGGCACTGCCTCCTGCACTGGCTCCCAAAACTTGTCCAAAAACTCAAGTCTAGTTGTGCTTTCTCACCTCAAACCTTACCTTTCTAGAAAAGGGAGAAGGCAGTCATTTACCTAAACTCCTCCTCCAGACCTCTGTAACTGCAGCTGAAAGCTGAAATATTAAGAATGAATTTTAGACCTTGTTCTGTGTGATGGCCATACTGCTAAACAGCAGAGACTGACGACAGAGATCCCTGTGCCACCACAGCACCTTCCTGGTGACCCCTGAAGTTTCTGAGTGCAACTTGAGCACCAAACTTCTACGTGGGAGCTTCCTGGTGATTCTCCTAGTTGTAGGAGACACTTCTGACACAAGACATTTCCTGTCTCATACTCTGAAGGGGAAGACTGTGTCCTTCTGTGGCTTCACAGCTAAAACATATTCAAGACTTTTAGAACAGGAGATGTGCTAATTATCTCCAGCCTTCATGCACAGGATTCAGCAATATTTAACTCTGTTTTAGTAACCCTTCTAGACCTGATGATGTAGAAACTGCCAGAAAGCTCCACTGTAACATTTCTAATTTCATACGTCTTTTAGCCTAGATGTCCTCCAAAGAAGTTGCTGTTTCAACAAATTAAAATACAACTAACTTGGGCTCATCACAGTAAAAAGGAAGCTGAACTTCACCTCTGAGATTACTCAGGATTCTTCTGGATACCAGCAGTTCCTCAGGATCCAGGAGCCCAACAGAACAGAGGCAACTCTGCCTCTACTTCAGTGCTTCTTCTGACCTACAAACAGCACTTGCAGCTGCTATCAGCAGGACTTCACTCCCCCAATCAAAGAACGGCAGATAACAGCACAGCAGAGCCCTTCCTCCAGCATGCAGCTCCACCGAGGCAGCGTTGGGAAATCAGCAGGACCCTCCCAGGCTGCTGTGACCAACCCCAGCACCACACCTGAACTGGACGAGCCTGAGCTGAGCTGACGAAAGCCCAACGTGACAGGAAGTACAGCTCTGCTGTCCTCTGGAGCACTCGGGAGGCACGAAGGCCTGCTAATCATCATCTAGCAGCATCATTTAGTTTCAAAAGAGAAGCCAAAGCATTACTCATTTTACAAGAAATACCATCTGCGAGGAGTTTTAATTTCCCAAGCAACACGTTGTAAGAATTCTTGAACACAGGACCTGACTGTCACCAAAGGCACTTAGTATTTAGCAGGTGATTTCAACACTGTAGCCTGAAAACCTGCTACAGCAGAGTAAGTGATGCTCCTGTGTCCCTCTTCTGTTCTAACTAGCACAAAATACAAAATTAAGTATTCTGACCAGCAGGTAACAACAGGACAATGCTGAAAGAAACCACTCCAAAAATTCAAGGAAATGTGCCTAAGTGAAAAGCCAATTTCCCTACACTTCATCTGGGACCCCTCAACACATTTCACATCCAGGAAAATGAGTCAGGACTGCTGAACATTAACTAAAGCTCAAGAGGGCACAGAAACCAGGACAAAAGGACATCATGACTCCACTTAACATGTCATTCTTGGATATCTCTGTTGACACAAACAAGAAAGAGAACAAAAGTTCATCAAGGAGTGACTCAGTAGCACTTTCTGCCTATCCATATGGAAAGGAATTAACCCCTACTGAACAAATATGCACATTTTACCATCTTCCCCTTTACTTTTTACATCGATCCATACAAAGTTTTAAACTGAAACGCCACGAGCAACATTTGAGACTTTAAAAGTAACATTCAGTCTAGATATTAACAAAGATGGTTTAAATGGCAAGTTAAACCTGTAACTCTCAGAACTACTGCAAAGTCCTAATTAACTTATTTAATCTCTTGCCTTTGAGATTGCTTCTCTAGGCAAGCATGCACTGAAGAAGGACACACGGACTAGGCAATCCTAACGCTGCGTGCCAATGGGGTCACATCGAGTGCACACAGAAAATCGGAACTCACTATTATGTTTAATAAACCGTTGTGACAATGCTGGCTCCTAAATGACTAACAGCGGTTACTTGAGAACTACGCCCGACAGGAACTCAAATAAAAGGCCGCCCCACAGCCCGCGATCTGCAGATGGCACAGGCTGTTTTTCCTATCCATTTATAGGTCACACTTGGATTTAGAGCAGGCCACCGTCCGCGCCTGTGGTCGGAGCAAACAGTTGCGACACCTCGACCCTCTGGTCTCCGGCAGCGCCTCACACGTGGGGAACCACGTGGTGCGCGGGCCGCGGCCCCGCTCCGTCCCGCCGGCGGGACTCCAAATTCAATTAGAAAAAAAAGAAAAAGAACAATTTAGTGAAGAAAGGATTTAATTCCAGTCCGCTCTCCGCAGTCCCCAGACTCACAGGACCCTCCTTACCCCAAACTCGCTGGCTCACGGGCCCGGCTCCCCCTCCCTACGCCCAGGCGGCCACGTGCAGCGCTGCCCCGGGCCTGCCGCCCACCACCTCGGCCGAAACACCGAGTGCGAGGCCCCTCCGGGCCGCGCCCGGGCCGAGCGGAGCGGCTCCCCCCTCGCCCAGCGCCCCGGCCTCCCTCCCCCGAGCGGCGCAGGCTCCCTGGGCGCTCCCGGAACCCAGACCTGACTCACCCGCCGCCGCCCGCCGCCCTCTCCAGGCCCACGGCCCTCACGGCTCTAGCGGCCCTCGCGCCCCCCCGGTTCGGCACAGGGCCGGGAACGGCGCCGGCGCCCGCCCGGCCGTACTTTCCCGCGCGCTAGGCCGGAGTGCGCCAGCGCCATCACC
>VXBU01017020.1:159265-205582 GCA_013400315.1 Bombycilla garrulus | reverse complement strand
TCCCTCAGAGCCGAGGTTCCCTCAGAGCCGAGGTTCCCTCAGAGCCGGAGATCCCTCAGAGCCGGGGTTCCCTCAGAGCCGGGGTTCCCTCAGAGCCCGGGCTCCCTCAGAGCCGGGGTTCCCTCAGAGCCGAGGTTCCCTCAGAGCCGAGGTTCCCTCAGAGCCGGGGTTCCCTCAGAGCCGGGGCTCCCTCAGAGCCCGGGCTCCGCTCAGCAGCCCAGACACTGCGGGGGGGAAAAAGTTTTTCGAGTTGCTGAACAGAATTTGCTCTCAGCGTTACGCGAAGTTCAAAAGTGATGGTACCGCTTAGTTCAGCGTTCTGAGGATGTTTTGCATAAATCTTCTTCCCTTTTGCCTGGGAATTTTGTTATGAATTAGTGGCCGGTTATTGCCCCAAATGCACTCCTACGTGGATAGTGCAGCAAGTACAACGCACCAGCGTTACCCACAATTAGTTTGTTTAAATGTCTTTCGCTTCCCGCTCCTCAGGTACAAGAAACCCCCACGGAGCCCCCGGGCTCAGGAATGAAATGTGTGAGGCAGATCGTGGAGAAGCTTTGGATTGACCTTTCCTCAAGCTGTAAATCTAATATTATAGCACTGTTAAGTTTCTTTAATTAGACCATGAGTAACAACGTGTGTCTTTTTCTCCCTGTTAAGTGCAGATCATTTAAGATGGACTTGGGTTTATTTGTGTTTTAGTGCTGTGCTTGCGTGTCTGTGTGGTGTGGTTTATAACATGCTGTGTTTTTCACAGAACTAAACCCATCCCTAGTTGTGAAAAGGGGATGAACCTCTCACTGAAACATCGGCGTTGCCAACAGGCTTTGAACTCGTAATAACATTTTCCCCAGTAACAGCATTTATTTCCATTAATTATTTTTTAAATCTCTACTGTCACACTCCTAGTCCAGCATAATTTTCATGGCCTTTGGTTGCCTTGGATTCATTAAAATCCTGTTCACAAGTAGTCCCACTTTTAGTTTCAATTACTGCTGTTTTTAGGTGATAAAGGGAAGAAAAATAGCGTGTGGAGCTAAGGAAGTGCTCAGAGCTTATAAATAATTATTTTCAGTGCTTGAGAAAACCCAGCCAACAGATCAATGTCACTCAGAAAGGATGCAGAAACAAAATCATATAATATAATTTTTTTCATCAAATCTTTACTTTTTCTGAAGTAATAAAACCTGGCTTCTCTCTTCTGAGTCTGTAATAGGACCACCAAAGGTCTTGTAATAAAACTTTTCTGACTTTTTCTTGTGTTTTGCTGGTTGTACTTCTGGAACTGTCCATGAGCCCAGGAAACTCCAAGCTTTAATCTTGGTGGCACTTGTGGACTTACAGTCATAAAAAGTTTTTTGTGACTGATACTTTTGATAAATTGCCCTGAGCAAATCAAAACTCTTTATCTAAAAGAACTTCAAATCATCCCTTGGACTGTCCCTTAGCTGAAGTGAAACCAGAGTGCAGCAGTGAGTGAAAATGCTTTACTCAAGAAGTGTTACTGCTGGTGACACATGAATTAATCATCTTCTCTAAGTGTACTGCTTCACATTTAGCTCCAATGTTCTTATAATATGGGATATTTTTAGCTATGTTTCATTATAATGGAGGAAATGCTCCCCCAGCACTAAGAGAGTCTTTCAATACCATGTAGTTTGTGTACTTGCCTCAAGAATTAATTTGGCTTGTTATATCTTCATAAAACTTGTAATTCTTGTTTTGCAGGTTTCTCTTTGATATTTAGGCAAAGGATAATCTTGCAGTTAGAGAGCAAAATTGAGGAGCATGGCATCTATTCCTGGCTCAGTACCTCCTAGACAAAACAAAGGAGACAGAAAACAAGGCAGAAGTACAAAGTCTTTGCATTTCTTGAACACAATGAAAACACAATTTTATGTCAGGTCCAGTGTCTGCCCCAAAAATCCCAAGGCTCAAGAGCAGTTTGTGAATAGCTGTGCTCAGAGGAGCTCCAGTGCCTTCCCAGCTGAAGGTAATCTGTTGTTTCAGCAATCTATCTTCCCTAACACAGACAGTCCTTAGAAGTGTTGGACAAAGGGCCAAGTCATTTTAAGCCCAAATAAAACAACAAATCACATTTTGCAACCTCAGAGTGGTTGGAGCTGTGGGTAGAGAACTGTTCCAGTTGCTGGCTGATTGTAATTCTTTTTCTTGAGAGTATATCTATGCTAAATTAGCTATATACTGTCTTCTGGGGCAAAATTAGTCTGGTTGAGGAGAAGCAATCATACTGACTCATTCCAGATGCTTAGTCCATTTTGATTTGTTATAATTAGGTGATGAAGTTTCCAATAATTACTTATTTAGTGTATATAATAATACAAGAGTGGTGAGTTAGCTCATGACTGTTGCACAGATATCCACATTTAGAATCAGGCAAAAAGAACTTCCTTTGCTAACTAACAACTGCAGCTACACAATCATCCCTCTATTTCTCCAAAGAGATTGAAATCAGTTATTCAGGAAGTCCTGGGGAATAAAGAGACACAAGTTACATTGTACAAGGGGGAGTCCTTCAGGACTCAGTGCCTGGAGCAGCAGATTTGTGTCCCATGAGAACGGGGAGGTAAAAGTGCAGATGAAGTCACCATGAGGCCATAATGCCATAAGCAGCGTGGCACAGGCTGAGGAGCACTGAGAAAGTGTCTTGGTAAAATATACCCCCTAAAATATCTCAATAAAATATCCTCTAAAGCAGATTCTGTGACATGGTAAGAACATGCAAACTTCCTCATGCTGTTCTGGTATTTTTAGAGCAACCTATGGAATAACTGCTGAGTGACAGCTGCTTGGGATAGTTTTTTTCCACTGTGTCCACTTTCATTTCCTTTGGTCATCAATATTCAACTCTGCCTGTGTCTTTTTCATTGATCACACGGGCAGTTCAGCACTGAGCCGGATGCTGTGGCTGTTAAGCTGACTAAAGTGTTAAAAATCACAGCAGCATTTGATGGTGTGCGTGGCACTGCAAAGACCTGGGCTGCAGGATGGCTCTGACACCACACACACCCCAGATATTTTGGGATAACCTCCAAAAGCTGGAGTGCCAGAGGCACCGTGCTGTGGGAGCAGCAGAGATGTTTATATGTGCAGTGTTGATGGAGTTCTGGTGTCCCTCTAAAATGGGGGATTCGACTGAAGGGACAGATTCTGCTGCTTCTATTTCTGAGCAATGCCCCGCGGCGATCCAGGACAATGTGGAGCCCCGGTCAGGCGGTGCCTGGATTGTCCCCAGAGTGCTGCGGCTCGCTGGGGCTGTTATCAGCTGCTGGCCTCAGGCATCTGCCGCAGTCAATCTGCAGCCCGGGCTCCTCCCTTGTTTCAAATGCTTTTCACGCTGCTCACAGCCACTTACACCAGCGGTTCCAAAATATGAGTTTTACTGATGAGGAATCAGTGACCAAAAAAATCTCTATGCAGTGTTTATTGCAAGTGCAATTAAAAAAAAAAAAAAATCAATTATTAATTTAACATGATTGGACTCAATAAGCTCAGGCAGTCCATGACGTTGATGACACCAGTTGAATGCTTGTGCCATTCTGTCTACTCTGACAGGCCATCTCCTGAGCTGTGACTCCAGAGGAGAATCAGATCCCCAAACTAAACCTTCTCTTTGCTGGACAGTCTTACTGGGCTGGGTCGAATGGATTTTGGAGCCTCCACTTGAGGTCCATAAGCAGCCCATCAGTGTATGTTTGACATCAAGCAGCTGTACCTGAGCACCAAAGGCTTTACCTTGTTGAGGGCCATCCCCTCACGGCTGTTCCAGTTAACTCTGGGAAGGAAAGAGAGTCCTAGGAAGAAAATAGTATGTCAAGAGGGCAGTGGCAGAGCAGAGACATCCAGGTGCTGGAACAGCTTTACCAAGTTTTCCAGAGCTGGAAAGAGGAAATGGGCTGGTCTAGGCTGACTTGGCTGAAGAGAGTTCAAGGCAAAGCTGCCTTGTCCTCTCACACTGCCATGGCTACCAGCAGCAGGTTCCTAACCTAGTTTGGATGCAGCAATCCTCAGCGGGGATCCAACACTGAAATGAGCTCTTTATCTGTACTTGACCAGGCTCCAAGTGATTTCAGTAACAGGAGGCTGAGTCAGGACTTGGCTATAGGTGGATCAGAGCCTTTGCAGTGTTTATTTATTAAATATCTCCCATCTGGTGTCCTGTTTGCAGCCTGCCAAAGCAAAAGGAATTAAAACCTTGCTCCCCCAACATCTCATTACTTAAGTAATGAGTAGAACTTTTTTTCCCCTCTACATTATTCCTGGAATAAGCTGTCAAGCAAGCAGTTGAGTTGTTGCACCTTACCACAACCTTTGCCAAGAAAGATTTAGCAGCATGATAATTTAATGGAAAATATTATAGCCACGTTCCTTTCAGACATAAATTCTCTGCAGAAAGATAGATATCTAATGGGAAAAATATCTGTGTTAAAATTACAGTGATTTATCTGCTTTATTGTTTTTTTCCAGTGAGATGTTTCACCCAAAATAGTGCAGAGGATATAGGAGAGTGAGCTAAGTGAAGTTATCCTACCTCGGATTGAAATGTGGATACAAACCTGACAGCATCCTTTCATCTGCATTAAATAATACATAGAAGTGCAAAAATAATGATGCTAAATACTCTCTGAAAAGAAATGTTCACCTAAAGCTGTCCAAAGCCATGTTAGGGGTATGCCTGTCAGGAAGGAGCAGTGGGAATAACTCACAGGAGAAGAGAAATTATCTAAGAAATGTAAGCATTGCCAACAACAAAAAGATAACTGAATTCCGTGGTAATTTCCACCAAGCAACAAATGAAAACAATTGGGCTCTACCAACAGAGATGACAAACAGTTCTGTAGTTCCTAGAATATTTGTACGTGCTAAAAATAAGTGTGGCTCACTTAAATTGCATGAGAAACTACAAACTGAGGATGAGTAAAAGGTGCTGGCTTGGAGGTAGAAAAGCTTAAGAACAGGCATATCACAATTCACAGTTGTGACAAAGGTGTGTGTGTGTGTGGGATATGCAGTTAATGGAGTTGCTTTAATTATGTTATGGCCTCAAAGTTGGAACAATAGTGCAGCTGAGGCAGTTTTAAAGATTAAAAAAAAACCCCAGATACTGTGGGGTTCCCCAGCAGTGCAAGCATACTGTGTTTGGAATTGTAAAGGTGAAAATCTACACGTGAAAACTCCTATAAGTTGCTCTTGCTTTGACTCATTTCGTGTCAACTCCATATAAATGAAATAGAAATGAAACAATTTTCTCCCCATCATTGTATCATCATATAAATTTTCAATGCTAAATTTACAGTGGTAATTGTTACTACAATACAAAACAATTACAATATTGTTTACAATTTTCAATGCTAGTTGTTTAATTCAGCCAAATACAAAAAATCCTCAGCCTAAATACTCTTGGTAAGTGACACCATCCTAAACACATGAAGCAGCTTTTTCTCCTCAGTACACACAGCTGGGTCCTGCTCTTCTTCTCTTGGGATGTTCTCGAGTTGTTTTAAGGATTTCAGTCCCAGAAATAGAAATGGACATTGCAAAACCATACTGAGGTCTTGCGGTTTCACTGGTTTAAGCAAGACTTTTACTTGGGAAGGAACTGTCTTCATTTTCTAGGCTTCTCATTAACATGTATAAAGTTTAACTTAGTGAACAGCTACCAAAGTCTTGAGTCTCTGAAAAGGATTTATTCATGAGCACATATGGCCTGCTATATAAATGCATAGTTCATAATTCATAAGAGGTGTGATATTCTCTGTATAAAATAATTTTCTTCTGTTTTCTAGCTTTCTGAATTGATTACTTATAAAATCTTGTGGTGCATTCTTAGGGAATCTAGGAATAGCTCTCTCTGCCACATACACTTAACACTTTCACATAAACTCTGATTTGAATGCAGAAGGGGCTTCCATTCAGCCTTTTCAGGATACATTTGCCAGTGCTCTGTCACCTTCCATGCCCTTCCTTCTCGTGGTAAATACCCCCAGTTCTACTGCTCAGTGTGAGGAGTGGCTATTTCTATTTTGTAATGTTTTACACAGCAGATTTTGCCTCCCCTGATCTCTGGAGTAGCTGGAAACCCCACTTAAATGTTTTGTGTGACTTCAGAATTACACTGAGTGTAAAACTCATGTGCCAAGTGTTGCACGAGTGTTGTGCTCTGTACCTAAACCCCTGCCTGCCTTTTGCAATGTCACAACAGGACAAGGTATCACTGGTCCTTTGCCTCAGAGAAGGGACTCATAAAGGAAAAATACTTTTGTTAAATGAGAGGCTTGATCACTCCTACAGCCCAACTGGCAGAAACCAGCCATTTCAAAGGAAAGATTCTCCCTGCGTGTTCTGTGGCTCGACCAAGCTGCATTATGAGGGACAGAAGTAAAGAGTCACTGCCCAGCCTGCTCAGGCACAGCCAGGGGAAGAAAATGTGCCCAGTTAAAGGGACACGTGCTTGGAGAAGAGCAGAAACTGCCTGAAGCAGGACTTAAATACTTGATTGCTGTAGACAGGTAAAAGAATGATAGAAGAAAGGCCTCATGAAACCAGGCCTTGTTCTGCTAAATTGCCACATTAGCAAGCCAAAAAGCTGGGCTGTCACTTCCTCTAAGTGCAGTTAAAAAGTTCCCATGTGAAGCTGTTTTGAGAGTGAGACTTCGTTAACACAACTATCTGTTCTGAAGGTTAAAAACAAATGCACCAGCATTTGTCTGTGACAGATCTCAGGTGTGATGCCACACAAGTCACAGAAGCTTTTCCCAGGTGGTGACAATGTGTATGTGCTTCATTTCCAAGAGGCTCTCTATGTGAAACACTCAGGAGTCAGGAATTACCAGAACTGTAATAACAAAGGATTTGTCCCATGAGAACCCATAGAAAAAATACGTAAACAAACTAATAGTACAGAAGTTTGATAGATATGCAAAATATCACGTACCGACCAATAAACTAGGTGTAAATGTATTGACAACCAATCAAATATGACACAGTCCCTTCTGATAACCCTATAAAATACAACCTATGCATTAAAGATTCAGCTTTCTGCATGAAGAAAATGGAGTCTTGGCTGATTTCTTCCAGCTCATGGCGACCCTGGAGAGGTGATCGATGGGAGACCAAGAGCCTGTCACGGAAGAAGAAGGTGAAGTGAACCAAGCTGAGCGTGGGGCTTGGAGATGGAATATACCCAGTCAGAAAGGAAAACTGCAGCTGGCTGCGAGTCCGACTGGGGCAGAAGCTTCATTTTACTGTCATAGGTACATGACTGTTTAGAAAGGCGTTTTCTCAACTTCCCAAGACGATTGCTGCTGATACGTTGTTTACATGATGTGAATTTACTGATTTTTATAATGGGCATTATTCATAAGATGTTATTACTGTATTTATAGCTGGCTTCTTATATGCTTTAATGTCTCTTTGTGTAATTGTCTAAAAGACACATGTCATTTTAGGATCCTTTTTTGTTCTCTAGCTGCTCATGCATCTCAGAGCAGGTTAACTAGTCCCTGCATTGGCTCTATGGTTTGACCCAATGCTGTCTCAGAATTTTTCAGAGTTCCAAGAACAGATATCTGAGCTTTGTTGGAAGCCTCCTCCGAACTGCTAGTCTTGTGGTTTTTCCCAGTTATTATTACAGAAGCACTGCAGCAGTTTGCTGTGTTTGAAGCATCTCTGTCCTGAAGGAAAATTCAGAGGGAACTAACCACTAGCCTTAAACCCGGAGGCCTTCACTCATAACTGCTCTTCTGAAGAGCCTTGTTTTAAAATGTATTTAGGGAATTCCCTCCCAGTTGGAGCTTGGGTGGTGGCCAGACCTTGGTTCTACCTGGATGGAGAATTTGCCAATAAACCCAGGTGTTTTTTGCATCAAAACTAGATTCAAATCACTTGGACTTGGTGTTTTGACCCTTTATATATGACAGCTGAACCTATTTTTAGAGTGAACTTGGGAATTATTATCTGGAAATAATTATCCAAGTCCTCTCTGAATCGAAGTTTGTCAGCTCTTTGCAGACCCTGGGGTGATGGTACAGTATTTCAGTGATTAATAATCATCCAATTTCACAAGTGTTATTAATTATGTGTATGATCTGAAATATTCCTAGTGGTTGTATCTGACTTATTCCTGATTGCTGTCAGTTTCTTGTTTCACTACATATATTGTTTCCTTTTGTTTTGTTATTCCCTTCATGTTCTGTCCTAGGTTACAATGTAAAATATGCCAGAAGGTATCTATTCTATCTCCATCTTCATGGACTGCTGAAACCAGGAGAAACTGGTCATCATTATATCATAAATATCTGTCTCCAAGGTTAGTCACACTAATGAAAGGAGTTTTATCCATGGGAGCCTGAAAATTACAATACTAGTAATCTAGCAAAAGATAGGGAAAAGGAGGTTGTGTGTGAAATTAGGAGAAAAATCAGCTGTCCCTGAAAACTGAAGAATAAATAGAATGATTTGATTTTTTTTTTTTAACAGAATGAAGACGTTATTTTTCAGAAATTATCACTTATTTTTGTCTTCAGTGTATACCAGGATAAAACACATTATCTGCTCTAGCTATGGTTATTTTCCTGGAAGCAGCTCTCAGTCAGCTCCAAACTGGCAAAAGCTATAGCAACAATAACAAATGGAAAGTACCTCAAGAATGTATTTTCCTATTTGGAGTTGGGAATGACCTTGGGTGTTGGCCGCTCCCTCTATTGTTCCCAGGGTTCACGCAGTGAGTAACGTTGACACTGCAGCATTCAGAAACAAACACCCTCATTAGCCAACCTGATGAGCAGGTTTCTGGGCAGGGAACTCCACTGAGTAATGAAAGCTGGGTTGCAGGGCTGGAAACAGAGCTGAACTGCAGAGATTGTGCTCTGGAGTGGCTGGAACTCGCTGCTGAGCCTCTGCTGGGGTCACTGGGCCTGACAGCCGGTGCAGCAGAGGGGCTGTGCTCCCCAAAGTGGGTCTGGGCAGCTTTTCAAGCTGAAGGAAGAATTAAATCAAGCAGCTCGTTGTTCCTCACCTGCTGGCCACGGGGATCTCTTCTGAGCCCACTCCATTAAATTTTCATTTAATGAAGTGGAACCTCCTGCTACAAAGGCAGGAAAGGGTCTTCGGGCAAGTCCATCAGTGCTGGTGAATTAAATTGTAATTCTTCCTCATACTTGAGCACTGCTACAACTGCAGAGTGTTGTGGAAGCGTGTGAATTCCTAGACAAAGCTCATCCAGAAAAAACAGTTATTAGAATACATTAGAACACAGATCAAAACTGGAACATGCTAGGGTTAAGTTTGCTTCTACAACCTTAATTTAGGAACCTTGTAGATGGAATTAGAACAGCCTTCAGTGAAATAGTTCAGTGCTGCTTTTTCCCCTCCTCCTTGCAGTCAATCAGGGTTGCTTGCTAAAGGAGCATTTACCTTGTTGGAAAAGCTGGGAGATGCACAAGGAGACTACAGGAAAGGGAAAGGACAATTTTATAGTTCAGAGAACCAAAGCTTGTCCAGGGTAACTGAATTCTGCCCTGGTCTGTGTGACAGATCTCAGGTGTGATGCCACACAAGTCACAGGAGCTTTTCCCAGGTGGTGACAATGTGTATGTGCTTCATTTCCAAGAGGCTCTCTATGTGAGACACTCAGGAGTCAGGAATTACCAGAACTGACAGCAGCTCCTAACCCTGAAGCACAGGAGCTCTGGAGTTATCAGGAAAAAAGTCACAGGAACTTCTTCTGAGCCAAGGGTCATCCTTGGAAATAGCTGGATCCGTTTTATGTGGTTGTCTCCATGTTAACTGAGTGTGCATCTCACAGGTGGGGGGACACATTCATCTTAAAAAATGTATGAAAATGATTAAAGTTTGGGAGAGTTCTGAGCCTTCCAGAGGAAAACATGGATAAATAATCCGCAGAACTCTGTCAGTCTTTGGAATGCCTCTAGGGACAGGGGAGCCGGTGGGAGAGGTGGGACTGAGGAAAACAGGGGAACTTCTGCCCTTCCAGTTTTAAAAAGTGGGACACTGATACAGCACAGACTAAACAACAGGGTTTTAGGTGATGTAACAATCTTCTCATCCCAGAGTCTCCGTGCTGATCATCTCTTTGAAACAGGGGCTGCTCACCCTAAAACCCCTTTAGATGTGTGTCCTGCAGCTACAGGCAATGCTCAGCTTTCTACCTGCTTTCCCATCCCCCCGTTAGATCCGAGTGTCCTAATGTGAAATCCTGACTCCTGACCCGGCCTTTGGCGCTGGCTCCAGCCTGGGACAGAGGGGACATTCAGCTGGCGGGGGAGGGTGACCCTGGGCACAGCCCCACGCCTCGGGGATGTCCCTGCTCCTCCTCCCCTGCTCCCTGGGAGCTCTGTCTCAGAGCACACTGAGCTGGCAGCGACTGCAGCTGCCCTGGTGAGGTGCAGACACCTGGGCTGGGCAGGAGAGATCAGAGTTCACAGCCAGGAGTCCTCTGTAAACCTCTAATTGTCCACTCTGCTGTGGGGATCTCACAGCCTGTAAAACTCCCAAGTTTTGCTTTGTTCCCCTTTCTTTTTAAAGAATAACTTGATAGAAAAATGGCTCCCAAGTAATTATTGTAGAGTACTCGGAGACTGATCAGATGAAATGCAAGTCAAGTGATGCTCTGTCTCTGTGTTGCAGTACAAGTGGAAACACGGAGTCCATGGCAACACTAAACTTGTCAAAATCAAATCTAAAGCTCCTGTTTTGGTTTTTTTGTGTTTTTTTTTTTTTAAGANTTTTTTTTTGTTTTTTTTTTTTTTTTTTTCTATTTGTCATCTCTCTTTCTGGGTTTTACATAGAAACTCGGCGAGAAAAAACACTTGTGGGAAAAGGGTGAGTGAAAACTGATAAAAGGTGTTAAGCAGAACCAGGGGAATCCCTCTGTACAAATCAGCCTTCCTCCTGTTCTTTCTCTTACAACAAGACCACTGTCCACTTGTCATGCCCTTATTTTTGTGTTGTCTCTGAAAACAAGCAATTTATTTCTAAAACAGAAGAGGATACTGAGATAAAGACTTTCTTTAGCCACTCACTGGCTTCCCCATCTCAAGTAAATTTAAACAAACTGAAATCACATCTTGTTTGAGGAGTAACTTTCGAGAGTTCTCCTAAAATACAATCCAATTTATTTTCANATTCCCAGTATCAATCCAGGTTCTCCGACACCTCTGGCAAGGCTGAAAAGCCTCCTGACCAGGGTTTGGATCATTCTGAGATGCCATAGGAACCCCCTGGGTTCCAACACATTATTATATCCTAGAAAGCCACTGGTCTAATTTCACACTTGGGAGTGTGACTGGGTATGGGGAGTAATTCTATATTTGAATAATGCCCAGGCAGAACCCTGTGGTACAAGATGTGACAGTGGTCCAGGCAGGATGAAATCCAGAAAGCACAGGAGCCCTTTTCACCCTGTTCGTACCATGGAGAGCGGGATGTGTGAATTCCAACAGATCCCATTTCAAGTTAACTCCATATTTATACTCCTGGTGCTCATCTGTTCCACCAAGAAGAGATCATTTAAAAAATGTGATCCCTGCTAAAAGCAGCTAAAAGGCTCATTCAGCTCCTCAAGTGAAGCAAGCAGAAAGCTCCTGGCAGGAGCAGCAGCTGTATTCCTGACCTTTCCCCATTGCCCCTTTCCCTCCCTGCGCTCAGGACCAGGCTCAGGCATTCCTAGGAGCCGTGTATTTGGAAAAGCAGAGCTATTTTTATTCACCCTGTGGTTTCTCAGCAGAGAGGTCTTCAGGAATATTTCCTTGCATGTCAGTCCCTTTAAACATTTTACAGAGCGGAGTCTGTTCTGGGAAGTCAGTAAATTCGAATTCATGTTTTGAAGTTTTATCATGGCTGGGAATATAACGTGCAGAAGGCAGCCAGCAGGGCTGATGAATAAAGCAAATGCAGGCTGTGTAGTCCTGCTAAAGCTATTACCAGAGTGTTTTACATTTTCTGTGCACCCAAATTAAACCCTTTACACAAGCAGAGTAATCCAAAACCATCTGGCACTAGAATTTGGGATTTCATAATGCTTTAATGCAAACCACGTGAGCAGGATGTCCAGCATGTCTGTGTCAGTGGGTTGAATGAAGAGATGTGAAGAAGATGAACTTTGCAATATTTCTGTCCAGTTTTCATGTGTCCAGTCAGTGCCTGCCTCGCAGCACTGGGGCTGAGCAGGGTTAATCTCTGCATTGTCACCTGTCCTTGCCTGACACTGGGCACTGCTCTACTCCTGGACACGGAGCAGGAACTGGCACCAGAGAGGAGGAACCCAAGTCTGAAGCCAGATGTACAACTCCAGAAGAAAGCTAATACTACATGAGTTTTTTCCACCTTGACCCTGAATGGTGCTTAGGATTTGTTATGTAAAAGTCATCAAAGGCCTGTTTGGCCCTCAGGATGGAGGAGATGCTCCATCCTCTGCCAGTGCTCTCCTCAAGTGCTTTCCCACCTCCCACTGCAGTTGAACAAGCTGTGGGAATAGCTGTGACGCAGGGAGCTCAGGATCACTTGGAATTCAGGGTTCCTCTCTCCTTGTCTCAGGGCTCAGCCTGGCCATGAATCCCCAGGGGTGAGCAGGCAGACCCAGGTTCTGTGTGAGGGAGTCCAGGATTCTCAGAATCAGGGCAGCTCGCAGCCAGACCAGCTGCTGACACTTCCACCAGGCACCAGCTCTGCCTTCCCTGGCTGTGCTTCTCCGAAATGTGCCACAGGAGGCTTTGCTGTCCACCTTTACCTTGAGGTTCTGGCCTCTGGGTTCTTCATCCTGGGTGGATTCTTTATTCTTCCCTACACATTTTCTTTGAGGGCACTGCCAGCAGTCCCCTACCCTGCTCACGCTGGTCCTGGGCCCTGAGGACAGCATTCCTCAGCTGTTCCTCAGTTTAGAGCTCAAAGCTCTCCTGGGAGGAGGTGCATCCTAACGAGATGTATCTCTGATGAGAGGAAACTGGGAGATGCCAGGTTCCATTTGCACCTGGCGATGTGCACAGTGTGGAATGGGCAAATCATGGAATCCCAGAAGAGTTTGGGCTGGAAGGGACATCACAACCCCTCCAGTGCCATCCAGTGATGCCTCCCCCTGTCCCAGCTGCTCCAGCCCCAGTGTCCAGCTTGGCCTTGGGCACTGCCAGGGATCCAGGGGCACCCACAGCTGCTCTGGGCACCTGTGCCAGGGCCTCACACCCTCACAGGGAGGAATTTTTCTTAACTTCTGACCTAAATTCTTTATCTGTGAGAAACCGCTCCCCCTTGTCCCTCCATCCCATGTGAACAGTCTCTCTCCATCTTTCCTGTAGCTTCTTTCAGGCACTGCAAGGCCACAATTTGGTCACCCCGAAGCTTCTCCTCTCCAGGTGAACAATCCCAATTCTCCCAGCATTTCCTCACAGGAGAGCTGCTCCAGCCCTCTGACCATCCTGCTGTCCTGAATGGAACAGACACCTCTGTCCTGGCAGGGTGGAGCACCAGAGCAGAGGACTCATCGGGCACCAAGTCTTTCTAGACAATATTTTAAATTAAAAAAACTCTGTAACAGTGCCAGTAAAATAATCACACCAATTATATTTCTTTGGGATGGCAGTACTGAAATCCTTATGGCAACGTGAAGCCAGGAGAGCTGCAGAGGGACTTAGGACAAGGGCTGGAGAGACAGGACACAGGGAATGGCTTCCACTGCCAGGGGACAGGGCTGGACGGGATATTGGGAAGTTAAAAAAAAGAAAAAAGGAATTGGCAAGGACGAAAACCCTGTGAGGGTGGGCAGGCCCTGGCACAGGGTGCCCAGAGCAGCTGTGGCTGCCCCTGGATCCCTGGCAGTGCCCAAGGCCAGGCTGGACACTGGGGCTGGGACACCCTGGGACAGTGGGAGGGGTCCCTGGGACAGTGGGAGGTGTCCCTGGGACAGGGGGAGGTGTCCCTGCCATGGCAGGGGTGGCACTGGATAAGCTGTGAGGTCCCTCCAACCCAAACCAGTCTGGGATTCTGGGATTCTATACCAGCAGCTGGTCCAATATCAATTATATAGTGATTTACCAGCCACGTTCACTGGTAATTCAGTAGTCACTTTATTCCAAAATTATTATAAATTCCGTTTGTCAGACGAACAACTTCGAGTATTTTGCAATTCTCTCTTTATTAAGCTGTCTTTCTAGCTGTTCGAACGCAGAAATAAGAGCCGGTTTCCTGTCCCCGCTGCCAAGGAAGGCTCGGGACTGACAAATTAATGAGTTTTTGAATCCCCGAGTCCGCCACGAGAGGGAGGACGTGCCCTGTGCCAGGCTGAGATTCCAGCCGGGAGCTCCCTCCTCGCGGGAAAGCCGTCTACACCGAGATTCTATTTTAAATCAGTGTAGCCAAAATCGGTGCAAGATGTTGGCTGACATTTGTAGTCGAGTGTAAGAACAGCTTATTTTGGGTTGCCATAAACACATCCCAAGTTGACATAAACTAAACTAAGAGCCTTTATGAAGTGTTTATACCAGTTTCACTGGGCTGGTTGAAACCTCCGTGGGAGATTAACCAGTGGGACCTTTGTGTTTGGATAAACACTGAGCCTGAAATGCACTGCTTTAGCTCAGAATGGGAATGAAAATCTCTGGTTTATCTTCAGAAGTAAACAGTGCACTGACTTCAGCAGCAGCTTCACAGAAGGTCCTTCTTGAAGAAGAGACGACTCATCTGGATTTGATTGTTTCTTTTTGAATATTTTGCATTAATTTTTGTTGTTCGTTCTGCTTCCAGACAATCTCTTACCACTGGGGCATTCTGTGAGTGCAGCCACATGTCTGAGGACAAGGGAGAAAAGATGTCCTAGCACTTGGCTGCTTGAGCACTTTGCATTTAAAGCAAAAATTGTAGGAGTAGAATTTACCGAGGATTTGTTTCAAGGAAGGTGCTGAGATTTGTTTGCTCAGATGCAGGGGGAAATAACTGTTTGGAGTGGTTCAGGTTTGAAATATCTGGATCTGCACAATGTCTTCTGACTATTTTTCCCACCCCTTGCTTCTCTCAGTTAAGATCACCTCGTCCCTCCCTTTCATACAGTTCCTCCTGGGCTTTGCAATCTCCACTGCCCCGAGGAAATGCAGCTGTCATGATGGTTCACAGATCAAAATTCAGCCTTTAATGTAGCTAAGGCTTGATCCATTAACCACTTTGAAGATTATGACCAAAGCCTGGAACTGGCATCTGAAATATGAGACTTGAGCAGGAGTTAATGAGGCCCAGGAAAGCTGCACAGCAGCTCTGCTGTCCCGGACAGGGAAATTTGGGAGACACAAAAGCAGCCAGCACTGCAGCAGGAGGGGGCGAGGGAGAGCCCCAGGCATCCCATCAAGGTTAAAAATCAGTACATTTAGAAATACTAAGGGAATTTTTGGCTACAATATTAAACAAACGTGGAAAGGAGCAAATCTGGAGACGGGAGGGACACGGCTGTGCTGGGATTCCCAAGTCAGGCAGGAGCAGGCGGTGTGACCCCAGTGACACCCAGAGTCTCAGAAGCTCCTGAGGGCAGTGAAAACACAAGGAGAGGCTGCCCTGGAAGCACTGGCTGCCCTGGAAGCACTGGCTGCCCTGGAAGCACGCTGAGATTCCCAGGATGCGCAGGAGCCACTTGCCAGAGGAAGGCTCTGGTGATGTATATGGGAATAATCCAATTTATGTACCCTTGGTCCTGTCAGCTGAGAGGGAATGCAGGAAAATAACCCACACTGAGCTGGGGTGGAGCACCAACAACCCCGTGCTCAGATCTGGGAGTTTCTTTTGAGTGAAGAAAGGCCTCCAATATTTAAAACTCTAAGCTGTACCTTCATGCTGAGCAGCACAGCCCTAGAGAGCCAAAGGTGAACCTACTGTTTTCCTGAGCTTCAGGAGAAAATGGGCAAGAAGGAGCCATCCCCAGCATCAGTTAAACAGGACTCATTTCACATCAGCACAGAGAGAGTTGTTCAGATCAAACATCCACCAGAAATAGTCAAATAAGTTTCCACGGAATCAACATTTTCTAATGGAAAACTCAGAATATTCTGTAATTCTGTTGTGTCTGGAAAAGTTGCAGCATCTTAAATTGTTACATTGAAAGTACTAGTTATCATTTCTCCATTCCATGAATACCAAATGCTCACAATTTCTGCCTTTTTGAATTTATTATCATTGTAAATATGATCCTGCTGTGACCCATTGGAACAGAGCAAGTGTCAGAAATTGTAAATTGACAGAACTTATTTATTTAGATTTAGGCATTAGAATTATTCCATTCAGCGTACAATTCAGGCTCCCAATACAAAATAACTTAGGATTTTGTTTTCAAATACTCACCTCTACCTGTGCAAGGCAAAGTCAAATCACTACAACTTGGCTGCGCTCTTCTGTTTTACACATCACCAGCTGAGTGAACACATTTCCATCTGAATATTACAGAAAACAGCCTAAAAAGGAAGATAATTAGCCAAAGTTTTGTGTTTTCAGTTGGGTAATGCATTCGTGAACGACCAAATTTTTACGAGCTGACACAGTGAAAATGGAGATGACCTTGTTCATACAACTAATCCTAAATTATTCTTCAGCCTTCCCGCTGGGTCAGGCAGGATCCAAAACACAATGTATTTGAGGTGGAACGCCTTCACCTGACTGATGAGTGATTTTTCTGTGATAGGAGCAGCACTGAGCCTGGAGTTCAAGGAATTTCTCTCCTGTGCTATGCCCTAATCTGGGCAACCCTAGAGATGAACTCAGTCTCTCAGTTTTAGTGAATGAACTAATCCCAGCAGAGCTGGTTCACAGCAGGTTCGGTGCCAAAACAATTACATCACATTCAGGCCCTCTGTAACCTTCTGTGCAGGGGACAGCTCCCACATGACTTCCTAGAAATGAAACTCCAGTTTAGAATTGAAAATTAACTGCTTGCTGCTGCTACTTTTGGTTTGGGCAGGTATTTATTTGGTTTCATTGTTTGGAGCTCACTGCTGGGTCAGCTTTGGCTCCCTGTGGCTGGGAAGCAAAACGTGAAACGCAGCTCGATTTGGCAAAGCGACTTTTGGGGTTTTTTACTTTTTTAGTGGCTGAGGTTTAGGTGAGAGGTGGAAATGTTTGTGCTGTTTCCCTCAGCCCGTGGGTCATTACAAAATCCTTTGGGTCATGGACTCGACATCTCAAGGTGTGCAGCTGCCTTTGAACAGCCTCTGTGTCCCTGAAACAGCACAGCCACTCGTGCCACCACACTGCCTCAGTCCCACAGGCTCCAAAGCCACCCCAAAACATGGAGTCCCTGTTCCACGTGCAGCTGTGCTCACTAATGAGCTGCAGCACCTCACATTGTGGTTTATGGATCGCAAGCACTTGGCTGCAGGAGCTCCCACACGTTCTTTAAGATCCTTGCAGTTGGAATTTTTTAGTCTAGAGCCACGACAGGCCAGCTCCAGCACTCCCTCCCCACAGTGAACTCAGCACTGTACTGGGATTGCTTTGCTCTTGTTTGCTTTAAGCATTAACGAGCCTTTGTGATGCAGGATTTGAATGAGGTAGAGAAAGAATCTCTGGCAGAGAGACTGAAAGAGTGAGTTAAGATCCTGAACCCCTGAACCCCTGGGCTCCAGCTGCCTTCTCCTGGGGTTACAAAGTGCCCAAACCCCAGCAGGCTCCCCCTGACTCGCACTGTGGAGATGTGGGACTCGTTTAACCCCTGATGGAAACTCAGCTCTTTTCTCACTAGAAAATAACTGGCACGGCTGAGCACGCATTTTCTGGGACCTCCTCCTGTCTGAGGAGCCTCACGAGCAGCTGGAGGTGACTGAAGTCCTGCAGAGAGTTCCCCACTGGATCAGAAAAGAGGTTTTACAGTTGTTGTCACTGTTAGGAATAACAGGCTAGCACTAGCATGGAAGAATCTAAATGTTCAGAGTGACAAGAGGCTTTTTATACCATAAGTTGGTTTTCTGCTCTGTTCTTTGAGCTTGGGGAAATATCATTTTAATTAGGTTTATTTTTTTCATTCTTTTCCAGATTTTCTAATTTTTTTTGTATTAAAAAGAGAAATGAGTGAAAAAAGTTCAGGCTGTTGCACATTTGAGCTCAAAAACTGCAAGAAGTTCCTATTCTCACCTACATACTGCTTTTACAGTGCTGTACAACCTTCCTGACCCACACCCGGCTTCACTTCCCACCTGTCTTTGAGGAAAGTGCTGAGCAAGACCCCCGTAAAGTCACACGAACTATCTCAAGGCTCTGTGGCTTTGTGTGGAACTCTCTGGCTCAGAATCTGTGCCAGAAGCTCCGTGCCGAGGTGTCAGGGGTGGCTCTGACTCTGAGGGTCCGAGGTGATTGCGCGGTTGGAATACCTGACTCCAAAAAATAAAGTTCTTATTGTTACTAAGTGGTTCAATTCTTACATCCGAGACTTAACCGCCGTTTCAATTTTGATTAAAGTTTCGAAGTCCTGCACAAAGCAAAGCTCCTCAGCTTTTGGAGCCCTCCGCACAGATTGGAGCCGGGCTCCAGCAGCAGGGAAACGGGATCTCGCTGCCAGCTGATAACGGGAGGCGGAGCCCGGGCTCTGCTCCCACCCTGCCGCATAAAACCAGCTCCCAGCGCCGAGGATCCAGTTTCAACCACAAAGCACCGGGTCCTTATCAGCACCAAGGAGTGCCTTTGTTCTCCTGCTGCCTCTTGACCTGCATCCGGAAGGCAAACGCTGCGCAGTTGCCTTCCCCCGGTCTGAGGCATGAATGAACGGCTGGGCGAGGCTGAAGCTCTCGTTCCAGCACAAATTTCTCAAAATCCCAGTTATCTGTGTTTTCCCTGCTGCCCCGTGCGCTCGGGATGCCGTGTTTGCCACGCTGATGAGTGTGACATCCAATACTCTATTATTTGATAAATTGGGGCATCACAGAGAATTTATCCGTGGGAATGGGATGGTAGAGAGACCAAACCCGAGATTTCTTTCCCACAAATCCTCATTTTAACCCAGGTGTATTTATTGGCCCGGAGGACTCTGGGATCCTCTCTTTGTTTTGCCTCTCCTGAGCTGCTGAATTGCTCTCAGGGCAGTTTATAAATCCAACAGTTCAGTGCTTCCTGCTGCACTCCTGAACTCCTGACACCCCAGCTCACCCCAAATGATCAGAACCATCAGGTCATCAGTTTCATGAGGTAAGGAAAAAAAAAAAAGAGTTCTTTATCTCCAAAATGATATTACTTCTGCATTGTTTTCAGGCTCAGCCCTGTCCCAGATGTACAAAAAAATCCAGTTTTTGATTTAGCAATGTGGTGTGATTGCTCTCTTCTGAAAAAGAGAGAGGCTGGTGATACTCCTCAGTGATGTAATGGTCAGAGGGGAGTTCACTCCCCTGCTCAGATTTGGCTCCTGCTTCCCCGTGTCTCCTCTATAAAGCAATTTATGTTATATGGAGGCTTCAAGGGCGTGGGAGCCTGCGTGAGAAAGGCAAACAAAATATTAACTATTGCATCATCCTCAAATATTCAAGTGACCAGGTACAGCACTTGCTGTAAGAAATCCAGGATTTGGTTATTTTACTTTGAATTTTGTTGAGTATGAAGCTCCAAGAATGAGGGTGTAGGGAATTATCATTATTTCAATCAATAGGGTTTGGAGTTAAGTCAATCAGAAGTAAGAGATGTAAACAGAGACCAGGTAGGGTGGCCTACTTTGATTCTGAAGAAGAAATAGTACTTTAAGCACTTTAATAAACCATCTGAAATGAATTTATTTGCTTGTTTTAGTAGTGACATCCTTAACTGCAGGCAGTATTCTGGTTTGCTGCAGACAGCCAGGCTGGTACCCGCACTTCTGAAAGCACTGCCCTTCCTCTGGGCTGCATAAACAACCAGAAATCAGACCCCAAAACAGAAAGAAACCAAGTAAAAACACTGGAACAACGCTCAGGAAGCAAGTCCAAGTCAGTAACAGAGTGGTATTGATAGGAACCTGAAAATATTCTTTATATAGAGAATGCTTTTTCATCAGTGAACTAATTCAGGTGATTTCC
Source organism: Bombycilla garrulus (assembly GCA_013400315.1). Lineage (NCBI taxonomy): Eukaryota > Metazoa > Chordata > Aves > Passeriformes > Bombycillidae > Bombycilla > Bombycilla garrulus. The sequence goes on along the minus strand of VXBU01017020.1, from coordinate 185,543 downwards.
CAGCACATAAAAAATCAGGTCAAAGGTAGAATGAAGGGCATATTATTAATGAATGTTCAGTTTATGAATATGTCCAGACCATGATACGGAAAAAATGATGGATACACTTCTTGCCCTGCTTAGGGAAGCACTTGGGAAAGTAAATATTTCAGCATTTTGGCTGATGGCACAAGTGACAGGCACGTTGTCAGCTGAGATCTGGAGCTGCGTGTAAAAAACGTCAATGAAAAACATGGGTTGAGCAAAGCAGCTCAGAGAGCTGGGTCTGGTCAACATTGACAGAGGAGCGGTTTTTCTCTCCCAGTGAAATAGGAGAGAAGAGATCACAGCCTCCTCAGTCTGAAGTAAAATCCTCATATTGAAGGAATTAATGTAAAATGGTTTGGCTCTGCTTTTCCTGGCACACTCTGTACTCAAAACAAAACAAAACAAAACAAAACAAAACAAAAAAAAGAGACAAGATCTTCCATAAAGTTACTTCAATAAAAAATGAGAGTCCATTTCTTTCCTGAGAGACCCCAAATGCAGATACTGCAAATCGTGCTGTGGGGATACTCTCATGCCTGCTGAAAAACATAATTGAAATTGCTCTCTCTGAAGTTACAGGACTGAATAAACACACCTTTGGATTTGAACTTGAATTATCCACGCCTCCCACAATTATCTCAGTATACCTGGGTTTAAACCCTGCCTTGTGCCCAGTACAGATTCCCAGATTAATTCTTTTTACCGTGTCAAAAAAAAAAGAAATAAAAAATCAACAGAGCAAAGAGCAAGGTGCCTGAAGGACATGTCAGGGCAGGTAGGAGACAATCTGTTTGTAGAGATGGACTGTAAGTAAGCTGATTTTTGGTGATAGCTACATAGATTAGGGTTTCAATAAAATACCCTTGCACTGCAGAACACAGCAGAATTTCTGTTTACCCTGATGCACAGGACTCACTGTCTCCTGTACAAATATTTACATGGCAGGAGTTTAAGGCTTCTTGTGTGTCCTGCACTCAGGGGCTCCCTCGTCTGTATTTCTTGCTGAGAGAAATGCAAAAAGTGGTTGAATGAATTACGACAGAAGTGGTAACTCTGTGTTCTATCATCAGCACCCCCTTTTCTCTCCACAACTGCCTCAGGCTGCCGTGTGCACATCCTGGAACATCTGTCTGCTCTCCCTGCCCAGCACAAACACTGCTGCACCATTTATCACCCGAGCAGCACAGCACACTCACAGCACTTCTAGCAAGTACATTTATTAAATAGGTGTCATGAATCCCCCCAGTGATGCTTTGGGTCTCAGTGTTTAAAGGGATTGGATTGTGGCCATCCAAGGAATTTCTCATTCTGGTGGAATATTCTTCCCAAGCAAGAGAGTGGGGTGTCCCGTATTTTCTACTCTGCTGCTCAGATCTGCTCTGGGGAGGAGCTGGAGCAGCTCTGCTGTGAGGAAAGGCTGAGGGAGCTGGGATTGTCCAGCCTGGAGAGGAGAAGCTTTGGGGTGACCTCACTGTGGTGTCCCAGTGCCTGAAGGGAGGATGGGGCAGGATTATTTACCAGGGCCAGGAGGGACAGGACAAGGGGAAGTGGGTTTATATGGAAAGGGAGTAGATGGAAATTGGGTATTAGGAAAAAAACTCTTGACTGTGAGGGTGGGCAGGCCCTGGTACAGGGTGTCTGGAGCAGCTGTGCCACCCCTGGATCCCTGGAAGAGCCCAAGGCCGGGCTGGACAGGGCTGTGCTCAGCTCCTTGGTGCTGGATAATCCAGAGCTCCTGCCACTTGCCCAGGGACCAGCCCAGTCTCAGCACTCACTGGATTTTCTGCCTTGATCCCCTTCTCCAAGCCCTGTGCACCAGGCCGAGAGATTTCTGAGACAGTTGTAATATTCCAGAGTTCTCTGCCAGCTGCTGTGTCAGCTCACACTCCCTGGCACAGTCTGTGCATGCAGAATGTCAGAAACCAGAAAAAATTGAAGAGCAGACCAGAAATTCCCTTAACAAATCACCATTACTCTTCTACCACTTAAAAAAAAAAGAGCAAGGCAATGGGACATGGGCAAATTGCCAGTTTTTGACTCATCATTGAGCCTGACTCTGAGGCACTTTCAAGGAGGTGTCTGCCAGCCAGCAGCAGGAAGAGAAAGTGAGGCTTGGGGTCACTTGAGGAAAAATCTGGATGAAAAGAACAATTCTATAGAAAAGCTGCATCAGCGTGAAAAACTAGCAAGTTTTTCACTTCAGTTGTGCTTGATGTGATGAGACACTGCAGCATCACAGTGGCAGCAGCAGCTCTGAGGGTAAATAATGCCACTTTTCTTGTGCCTCCTTTGAGGAGTTCACTAATTTGGACAAAGAAAGTGAAAAGTTCATCAGGAATGAGCAGGACCAAGGAGAACCAGGAGGAAATGTGATTCAAAGAGTATCTGCAAAGTGAGAGGATGGGGATACAGGAGGGGTGTTTTTCCAGTCTCTCCCCAGGCTGTGCCACAGCAGAACAGCTCCTGCCTGTGTGAGGTGCACCAGGGACAGCTGGCAGAACTGCTCCCAGTTAGGTAAATATGAAATAATGCCATCTTTGCCAAGGAAACACGCTCGGGTTACTTAATTTGCCCAAACCAGTTCTAAATACGCCAGGAATAAAAAACCCCAAAACCTGTAAACTTTATGCAGAGGAGAAAACTGACAGGTCACAGTGGCTCTGTTAAGATCTCTGCTTTCAATTTGTTTTACTCTGCATTTGTTACTTATGAAAGGGCAGAGAGTCTGTCTTTTAAAACACTGATTTTTTTTCAGGTGATGTCAGTGTCACACACACTCTGGATATCCAGGAAATATATCCTGCAGCCCAGCACTCCTGCCTCCTCACATGGAGCTCGGTGCTGTCCCTTGCTCCACAGCAAGCCCAACGCTTTCTGTTTTCCTTGATTTCTCCAACTCTTTCCTGGCAACAACCCCCGAGCTCTGCCAGAACACAGCCCAAAGTGCAGCTCCAGGAGCACTCCCAGCTTTTGGAGCTTTGGTTCCCTCCCTGGAGGCTGCAGCAGGAGCAACGATGGGCAGGCTGAGCGCTCCACTCCAGCCCAGCCTCTGCTGCTGACTCACCCTGTCACCTCTGGGAAGTAAAATACCTCTGTGCACTCGTGGTTTTCTTCCTCGGAGCAATCAATCACGCTCTGTTGTAGACACGTTGCCACGGTTACAGATCCTGGGATCGTCAGGATGAACAACTTCTCAATCAGATAAATTGGCAATCCTTCACCTGGCTCTCTGCTGCAGGGCCAGAATGGAAAAGCAAAAAGTGAGTTCAGGTAAGGTGATCGAGCCAGATTTATTCCAGTTGTACAGCGTGGAAGGGAAAGGTAAAAACTTGACAGCTGGGTAGGAATTGTGGCCCTTATTGAAACAGGCCTGGTGGCTGCAGTTCTGCATGTGTGAAACACAGCCTGGGAAATGTTCCCCGGGAGGGGCTGTCAGCAGCGCCCTGCTGCCCTGTTCTCATTTATCCAGCCAAGCCAACCTTGCTGGCAGCAGCCCTTTCTGAAGGCAGCCTGCTCTGAGCACGCCTGGCCTGTTTCTGGGTCACTGGAGTGAAATATCTCGGCTCTTTTGGTAAACCCCTGCTTTTGGAACTCGTCTCACGCGGATCCGTTGCAGGACAGACCTCTTTGCACCTTTGATTCCTAGCTGCTCGCCCCTGACCCTTCCCAGCTCTTCCATCCGTTCTGCCGGGGTCGCCCCGCCTGCTGTCCCGAGGCAGGAGCCACATTTGGGATTGAGGCTCCCGGGTTTTCCCGGTGCCAGGGTTTGTGCTGCTGTGGCTGCAATGCCTGGCTCGCAGGGACTCGGCATCCAGTTACATTGGCTGGCGTCAAGCAGGCTCTGCAGACCACTGCGAAATGCTGCGGCTAAAAATAAAACGACCAAAAAGCGCAAAGCCCGGAGAGACGGGGATATTAAAATTCCAGGAAAACTGTAGGAAAAGCTGGGAAAGGTTCACGAGCAGCTCCCGGGGTTTGTGGGGGGAACGCCAACGTTTTGGGGCAGTTTAAATTTTAAATTCAGCCTCTGGGTTTGCCTTTTTTTAGGCCTGTCACCCATGTGACCCCGCCGGGCTCAGCCTGTGGGCCAGGTATTTGTGCTCGTACAGAGAACGTGTGGGAGCCTTTCGGGAAGCAGAACCAGCCCTGAGAACTCCTGACCCCAGGCACACCTGGCTCAGCAGTCCCGGCCGGGTCCCCGCTGGATTTTCCTGGGATCCAAACCTCTGGGATGCTGCCCGTGGGCTGGCTGGGTGTGGCAGCGCGGTTCTGGTGAGTGCCGAGGGGTCGGATGGGGGGAACGGGCTTTTCACAGGTCTTGCAGCACTTTTAATTGCCTGGAAGGTTAACAATGGATCTGTGAATGCGGGCTAAAGGGTCAGGATTAAATACTTACCGAACCTGCTCGCAAAGGTTAAATTCATTAGTCTGCAATCAGATGGAAAAGCCCCAGTGCTATTTCTAAGGGGAGGTTTATGAATTGTGTCTGAAGGATTTGGTGGAAATTTCCACATTTATTGAGCACAAATCATAATCTAATAATCTTTGAAATTGTCGTTTCCTATTTAAATATTAAATAGATACAGGGATTAATGTTTACCAGGTACAAAGTTGTATTTTGAAGTGTGACTGCCCTTTCCTGGAGCAGCACGGTTCCATTTCAGGCTTCCAGACTGCTTGCCTTTGACTCGTCTGCAGAAACCCTTTCTAGATTTAATCGAAGCCTCTTTGCAGGAGACTTTATTTCTGCCTTCTTTTTGGATGCTTTGAAACGAAACCCGCCGGGAGTGTGAAAGTGAGGTTTAAAAGCAGCTCTGTGTTTGCATAACAATGAATTATATCCACACAGTCCTGGGGCTCTGAGAGTCCATCTGCACCCGGAGCTCCTTGCATGTGGGTCAGGAGTTTCCAAGTGATGGCTGAGATTAATGTGTACAGAGGCCTGGGTTTTCCAAGTGTGCCGCAGTTTAATCCTGGCTCTCGTTGGGGTTTTGTGAACGCTGGGAATCACAGAATCACAGAATGAACTGGGTTGGAAAAGACCTTGAAGATCGCCTGGTTCTGCTGCTCCACACCTGGAGCTGCTCAGGGATTGCAAAGTCTGCTTGGAGCAGAGGCTCTTGCAGGGCAGGGAGTGACAGGGCCCAGCACTTTGCCCTGCTGTGCAGTTGTGAGGTTTGCTTTGGTTTTCACCTCAAAAACAGCAGCTCTCTCTGAAGGGAGCTGGAGGTGACCTCCTGCTCACATTAGACGGGACTTTGAAACTGCCCAGGTGTTTTTAATGGGATCACAGGATATCTGAGGGACCCTCAGGATCATCCAGTCCAAGCCCTGGCCCAGCACAGACATCCCAAACCCCGCTCTGTGCATCCCCTGGGCTCTGGGATGTGCAAGGTATCGTCTGTGTCGTGTTCTCAGGCAGCTCCCAAACCTGCCTGGCTGTCCTTTCGTGCTTTGTGCAGCTCCATCCCTTACTCAGGACTTTTCCCCCTGGTCAAAGCTCTGTTTCACAGGAATCAGCTCAGTTTTTGTTAGAAGAGTTGCCTGGTACAGCTCAGGTGTCTCCACGTTCATTTTCTAGCAGCAGGTGCTGGGAGCAGCTTCAAGGTGTGCCTAGGGTGCAGTCAGAGCTACCAACACCCTCTGGTTGTTGGAGAGAAAAACTCCACTATTAACTGAAAATCTGCAGAGTTTTCTGACCTCTAGATTAGCCCTGCATTGATGTATTTTAGGCTCACCTCTCCAGCAGGGTTAGAATTCACCCTCCAAAGACCTGGGCCAGACTCACTCTTACAGCTTCCTGAAATCTTTAATTAAGGTAGCAGCTAATTTTGTATGGGATCCTTTACTTTTTGCTGTATTTTATAGAATGATTGCTGGAGCATGTTGGATATGTTACATCTTGAGTGTTACTGAGGCTGGAAAGCAGCCAGAACAACCAAGGAGCAAAACTTTCGGGCAGTTTTCCATATCTGCAGTAAAACTCAAGTCTGCAGCAAAGTTATCTGAGGAATTCAGGCTGTGAACAACAAATGGAAAAGGGAATGACACAGATATGAGGAAAAAAAAAAAAAGAGAGGTATTTTATGATTTTGGACAGCTTCCTGCAGTTATATCACTGCATTGCTATTATTCCTCAGCAAAATCAGAGGCAACAGATTGAGCAGCTCCACTCCCATTTTCATTCTCTGGCAAACTGGGGAAATCCAAGAGAGCTGAGAGAGGGGGATCAGAGGTGATTCCCCACCCTAACCCATTCATTCCAGAGTGCAATAGCCAAGAGACAGAATGTTGTGGATATTTCCCAGTATTTTAATTACTTTGTGCCTCATCTTTGGTACACTTTGCCAAGTATTCTATGTTTTTTTTTTTTTAAGAGCGAGGAGACTGAGTTTACTGTGTTCTGAATGTCAGAGCACATTTCAAGGGGAAAAAGCAAACTAAAAACAACCCACTGCTCCATGAACAGCAAGACTAAAGCAGCTTCAGCCCAGGTTTACATGGTCTCATCCCTAAAGCACCTCAGCTGTGATAAGTAAGGACAGCTCAGCTGTGGTTCTCATTTCAGAAGGCAAGCCCCTCACGTGCTGGGGTTAATTCAGCCTCAGGTACTTGGGCACTGCCCAGCCTGCTGCAAAAACAGGGAGATTTGGTGCCTGAGTTCTCTCTTCCCTTCAGCTGAGGAATGAACATGGTTCCTTTTTCTGTCTTCAGTTGCTGACTTCCAAGAAACTTTAGGAAATTAATTCTTCTTGAGGCCTTGCCTCATGTGGCAAATATGTATGAAATTTGGAGCAAGAGATAGACTGAGCCATTACATAAGCTTCCTCTCCTTAGAAAAGCAACCTAATCAAGCTTGTTCCATAAAAACTCCCCACCCAAATGACTGGAAATTGAGTTTTTTACAAACACAGACGTGTGTCAAACAGTGGCTATCAGAACCCCTTTGCCCAGTGTCCTTTTTCTTGGCAGAGGTGCCTGCTTGTGTTGGACAGCGGAGCACATTTTGTCCTCTGTTTTGAAAGAGGAGTTTACAAGTTAAATCCAATGTCAAGTTACGTTCCCAATCCAAATCTTTAATAAGATAGCAATAATCAGGCTGGGGGAGAAAGAATACCAAAATGGAAGTGCATTGAGTTTTTTCCCCAAACGTTATATTGCTGTATTTTCCCCTCTAAGCTCCAAGGCCGCACTGCATTTCCCTTCACTGACAGGTATCCCATACTTCCTCAAAATGCAGAAAGGTTGGGGTGACTATTTTGGGCATTCTGGGTTGGATTGCTGTAGTTAATTGCTGTAGTTAATTAATGTAGGCTCCCTGCCCTGCACTCCATGGTGAATCCAGCACTCCCCCAGCTCCTGCTGGCTCTGGGCTCTCTTGTAGTTGATGTGGTTGCTGCCTTCTTCATTTCTGAATCCCAAATGTGACATTTTTCCCATTTTTTTTGCACGTTCCTCTGGTTTGGATTGTGCTGCCTGCTGGGGCGATCCGTGCTCCCTCCTCTGTCTGGGGGAACAGGAGAATATTGCTGTGCTTTTGCTCCTGAGCCAAAGCCATCACCTCGCTCCAGGGGAAGCCCAGCGGGGTGGTGGTGCCAGAGAAACCCCAGAGAGGAGCAGAGCTGCCAGCAAAGGCCAAGGATGGAGCAGCATTCCCTCCACAATTCCCTCTGCCCCTGCACAAAACCCTGCAGTAGTCACACACTTCTCCCGTAAAAGATCTGCTTGGGCTTATTTCATTTTTAATCAGAGTGCCCTGGAAGTTTAATTAAATGCTTGCTCATTTTGATGCTCAGGATGATATCAACTTTTGCAATCGGTTGAATTCCAGCAGATTCAGTTTGACAGTCAGGTTTAGGACTTGCTCATTTTGGTCCCACAAGATGTCCAGGAGTTCCTGCTCAAAGAACCTAAGGGTTCTGAGGGTCCTAAGCTTGTCCTCTTCTCTGAATGTTTCCTGCCAGGAGTCATCACTCTTTCTCCTTGCCTCAAATATTTTGTTACCCTGGTAGCAGGAAGTGTATCAGGAGGTCGAGAGAGAAACCTTTTTGCATTGGAGGCTGCAGAGAAGGAATCCAGAATTCTGTCACAAGGCTCTATTCTATTCTATTCTATTCTATTCTATTCTATTCTATTCTATTCTATTCTATTCTATTCTATTCTATTCTATTCTATTCTATTCTACCCCCTTAGCAAGAAGAAAGTATAAAAGTTCCATAAAGAATGTGGATTTTTATACAGAATACATCCCTCTGGTGCCCCAACACTCTGGTATGTGAAATTATTGTTTGCTTAATAAAAGGAAAACAAAAAAACGCAAAGTTTTTGGCAAGCCCCGGCTTTGCGTGCCCCAAACGCCAGGTAGGCACCTGCACAAATATTGTTTGCATACAAATAAATCTGTGTACACAGAGGTGGAGAAGAAAAAAAAAAAATCTAAAAGCTGAACCACTCTATAGGAGCCAAGCCCCAGCTCTCCAACCCTTACAGTATGTAATTACTGAAATAATTACTGAAGGAACTGTATTAAAGGAAAAAGAGAATAAACATTTTTAATGAATGCTGGCAGGTTCACACTCTGGGACTTCACTGGCATTTTTAACTCCTTGACTGAATTTGAAGCAGAGTATTTTTAGCTGCACCTGTAGGTTGTTTTTGCTCTTGTAAAATGTCTCCACACCTCCTGCAACCTCTCCACCCACTGTCTCCAGTGCTGATGGAAGCACTGTGTGCACACAGTCACCCCACTGACTGCCTTATTTTTTCTCACCTTCACTTCTTAGCACACACACGGGAATAATTTCACTGGCTTCACTCGAATTTATAATCTGTTTGTTCACCAACACCTAAACCAGCTGGCTAAAACTTGAGTATCATCCCAGAACTTCCCTACTGAAAACCATTTCGCCTTTTTCTGTGAGGAAATCTGTGGTGGATTTGAGATTAACTTTGTAGTTTTGAGCACTGAAAGGCAGGGAAGAGTTTTGGGTACAGAAGCTTGACTGTTGAGGCAGAGAAAGCAGCGCTGCTTTCTGGATAAAGGTTATCCCAGACATTGTTACAAATCCTGTCCTCCCTGTGCATTCCAAAAGCCAAACTCCACGTGCTTGGGATTGATTATTTTCCTGTGTCACATGTGGAACAAGGCAGAGGCCACAGTGAAAGAAGGATCCTGGATACCAGGATGCCAGCAGGGAGAAGAATCTCTCAAAGTGAGGAAAAGGAGAGAAGTTGGTACTTTTATATTTCAGTCCAAGCCCCTTTTTTGGTTCTGCAGAGCCACTGTTACTCCATGCTGATCTGCATTTCATCCTGCAGCCTCCTCCCCACTTTTCCATGGCATTAGCCTTGACCAGTTCCTTATGAGCAGCAAACCTTTTCAAATTGAGGCAGTGGAGGATTCATGGGAATGTCTTTGCCAAAGCACAAAGTGCCAAAAGCGAGAATAACCATGATTTTGCAAAAGGGGGAACAAAAACTGTGTCGGGCTGAAGGTGCTGGATTGCTCAGCAGCTGCAATTGCTCTCTGAGGCTCTTCTTGCCTTATTACATCAAGTCAATGCTTGCTCAATGATCAGAATCTCTCCCAGTTTCAGTCCTGAGCTGGAGCTCAGAGGCTCCATGAAGGCCTGGCTGTTCTTCTCCTCATAAGAAGAGCAGAAATGGAAGCAGGATGATCTCTCCTGCCTGGGGGTGTTATTGAAACCTGGCTGTGGAAATTCATCCCTCCTTGCTGATGGCAACTCCCCATCTGAAGTCACCTGTAGCAGATGAGGAATCCCTTGGGTGTACCAGATACTTCATTTACCTTTGGGCAGATAGCAGGAGAAATTACAGGTTAGTGAGCCAGTTCAAAAGGGAGAAAACCCAGGGCAATTAGAGAGCCCTTCATAAGCAGGAGATGAATTCCTGCCAGGCTGCATTCTGGGATGCTGGCATCAACTCCCAGTGCCAGCAGATGACATCCAGAAGAAGTGCAAGGCTTTGATTTTGAAATTATACACATAAATATACACACACACACATATATTTTATCTGAGGGAAGATTGTAATCGTTGTTTAATCAAAGGTGAAATTTTCAAGGTGCAGAAGTAACTCTGCTCTTCAGATGATATATTAAAGTTGGATATACATTTCTAAATCTTGTTTAGTTGTTTCAAAACGTGGGTATGGTTTTACTTTTACTTACAGTATATAATATTTTGGTGAGTACAAAAAATATATGGTTGCTGTCCTGAGAAAGCCAGATTCAGATGTGGCTGTTACACCACTTTTGTTAAGACTGAATAGGTGCTATGGTACAGAATAAACACTGATATCTGTTCAGGATCACTGGAAATGAAGTGATTACTGACTAAAGTGTTTATTTATGGACAAGGATACCAGAGCTGAACCATGGAGTCAGCAGGACCATCATTTTTTGATACAGCTGAAATGAACCCTTCGTGTGAAATGAATCCCTCACACTAGTATTTCTTATCCAGTGCCTGCCTCTCTCCCTGTTTTCCCCACCTTTATATTATCAACTATCAATTGATGTGAAAAATCTCCCTTAATGTATTGCTCTGTGCCCCTTTGATTGTGGCAAACTGCTCCAAATCCCACCTTTCTGCATTCTGCACCTCCAAATGTGAGTGGATGCACACTCAGCAGAGACATTCTGTCATCAAAAGGCAGTTCTTCATTCTCCTGGTTTCAATTACACACCAAACACTGAGATTATAAAAAGATATGATCTCATTGCTGAAGTGTCTCCAGCCACCAATGGACTGAAATTGTTTTTCTTATTCAACAAGCAAAATGCAGCATTTCAGAGCTCTTTTGAACACGGCTGTGGAACTCTTAATTCAATATTAGTAGCTTGTACACCCCGATTGTGCTGGGTTTTAAAAAGGCCAGAGGGGAGATGAAAACTTATTGGCTGTGTTAGCAGAGGTGTGGTGGTGCCTCCCCTCTGCTCTAGGAATAAGACACAAGATGTTCAAGTCAGGAGGGAAAATGATTGAAAAACTGGGAATTTATGGTTCTTGTGCTGTCCACAGTCACTTTTGTTTAAATGGTGACCAGAGAGCATCCCAGAAAAAGGTGTTTGCCGAATCTTAGGGCCAGTACCTGTGCCCAGAGACTGAACTCAGCAGTAAATTCTGCTGGTAGTAATTCCTGAGCTGTTCCTACATCAGCAGCATCAAACCTCCTCAGATGCTGCCCTGCAGTTACACATGCAGGGTGTTTCAGCAAAGCCTCCCTGTGTGGAGGCACCTCTGCTTTGATCTTGTTCCATCTAGAGGTCAGTAAAACTCACTGGAGTTGTGTCCAGCAGAAATACATGGAGCACAAGGGAATTGTGTGTATTACACACATTAAAGCTGCTTTCTGGGCTGGCAGTCATGATAGCTGTTGCTTTAACTTGATCTCCCTGTACAGAACCTGGCTGGGCCACTTTGTGATCACATCTTCTCTTGCAGTGCAGCAGAAATTGTGAGCATTCAACTGCAAAAAGCCTCTTCATGTATCTGGTTTGAAGTGAGCACGAGGATAACACAAAACATTCAGATTCTCTTGTGTTCCTCTAATTTCACTGCTCTGAGTCCCATAAATTATCATTTGATGGGCCTTTAAGATTCTGCTTAGTGGAATTTATTGGGCGATATCAAAAGCAAGCAAACAAGTTGAGAATGAAACCCAGCTTCCAATCTAAGGGTAATGTTCCCTGCTGAATTGTCCACAGAAATTGTAATTGCTTTCTAGCAGGAAGCAGAAGATGTTAAATCTCTTTCAGAAGTAGAAATTTGTCATGCACAGATCAAAATCTATTCATATGCAAAGACCACTCATCAATAAATTGCAGCTGCCTGAAAATAACTGCAAGCCAGTGGAGAATGCTTCTGTGTGTTTGTCAAGTTAATTACTTACATAAAATTGCATCTGTTGGATGACACTGATGAAGCTCATGATTTTCAAATAGTTCCTTGGCCTACAGAGTGATTACTCAAAAGGCATTTCTTCAGAAAAGAACTCATCGGGGATCTTACTGACAAAATGCTTTTTCATTGGAAAACGAGATTCACACCCAGTTTTGCATGGAAAGTTCAAAGTTTTGCATGGAAACAAATTAATTTTGGTGAAGCTTTTGTCAGGGAAGGCCTCAGAGTTCTAATGCAAAGTTTCTGGTTTAGATGAAGCGTCCCTTCATTCCAAATTATCACATAGTCCAGGCAAATTGCTGGGAACTACGAAGTTCCAGGATTTTTGCTCCTATTTTTGTGTATCTTTACAAAGTAAACCAGTTCCATCAGGAGAGACTTAAAGACAAAAAAAAAAAGAAGAAAAATCAGCCCCCAGAGGTGTGGGAGCTGCCCTGAGCAGCTCTTCCAGAGCCCCTCACACAAATCCAGGGGCTTGTGGAAAACTCACAGCAGAACTGGAGGTTCCAGCTCGGCCTCTCCAGCCCAGTGTCACCACGTCCTGCGACTTCCTTGGGTCACATGAGGACGGGCAGTGGTCTTGTGAGGGTTTGGAAAATTCCAGCTCCTCTGGGGCTGGCTCAGGACAGGACAGGACCCCTGTGAAATGCAGATTTCCTCCTCGCTGTGCACTGCAAGCAGCAGCAAGGCTGGGACAGAGCAGAATAACTCGGGGTGAATTGTGGGGCACTAAAGTGCTCTGGAGTTGGAACTGAGAGTGGTGGTCACAGTCTGAGATCCACCCCAGAGGGAGAGCAGCACACAGGACTAAACAGGATCACCTGTTCCTATTCTAGTGTGATCTCAGTTCTCATTTGATGCCTTGTAAGCTCCAGGTGTACAATACAATAGATAATCCCTGATTTTATTCCTTGCTAGCTCACACTTTTTCCCAACTGGCTCCCACTATCTCTAACAAAGTCTCTTTATTGCTTTTAACTTAATCTCAGAGTCAGTAAAACATTTAAGATCTGCTCATTTTAATGACTCCCTTGAGTGACTTGGCTAAGTAGTTTCTGGTAAAGCCACAATTTGAACCCTTCACTGCTTTAAATCCAAAGCCTTTGTAGTCATTACTCATTATCATCTACAATTTGCCGTGATATTGTTGAGTATATTTTAATTGTGCGTTCTATCTTAAAACCACATTATTTCCTTATTAACACATAGCTCTGTGAAGAGAATTAAGTGGCACAAAGCATCACACTTGAATATTCAGGGAGTCTAGAAAAGAAACCTGGAATGAACAGAACTGGATGATGAGAGTAACTCCAGCAGGCAGGAGCTGTGACAGGTTCACAGCCAAACGAGGCTGTTGCTAAACCCCTCCCTGCTGTCCTGATGTGGGAGAAATGCAGAATCATTTTATGGGCTGATTTAAACACAAGCCCATTCTCAAAGATGGACCTGGCAAGTCACGTTCAGCTCACAGCAGAGCCACTTTGTTGTTTGTTTTTTCATAAAGCACATTCTAAATCTCTTTTTTTTCCCCCTCTTTCTGGCCACATTCCATGCTGGAAGGAGCAATGCTTCTCTCATGTGGTTAGAAATACCCACTTGGCCAATGATCTCATGCAGCAGGGCTATGGAATGATGCTCTTTGCTGCCATCACTGATTAACACACTGCATCCAGCTATTAATTATCTTTAACCAGCTCAGCACTCTGGTCTTTTCCAGTGTGTTCTAATGGAAATCTCAAAAGTCGTCGTGGCTCACTTTTGGGCTCACTTAGAAATGGTTTGGGATTCTATTTTTAATAAAGGCTCTTGGAAATACTTCAGGTTTTGGAAAACCTTATCCTGGGAAAATCTTATCCTCCAGGAACAGAAGGAATTAAGAGGCTCTGTGATGATGCAATTAATCAGAAATGAAGGTGTTACCATCACTTCCATGCAGGGATTTCTCTGTTCTGCAAAAGGACACTAGTGGAGCATCAGGAGGGTGGAGCTGAACTCCCCTGACCTGGGCCACTGCCCTTTGTGTTGCTGTGTGCTTTTTCTAAGAGTTGGGCTGAAAATAAATTTTTCAGTTTAAAAAAAGCGAGGATTTACTCCATGTTCACATGACATCACTCCATGTGACTCTTGGGGGGGTTATTTTTGTAGCCTGTGGTGACATCACTGAGTTCCTAGAATCAGGCTGATGAATTTTAGCACTGAACATTTATTTAGTCGGGAAACTTCTGCTTTTTGGTTTTTTATTTTGGACATCAGAGTTCCTTATTTTACTTCTCTTTTAAGCCTGGCTTTCTGCAAACTGTTAGGTTCAGTCTGCTGTTCTCTCTAAAATACCTGCATGGGAAAATGTTATTTCTCTTTCCTCTCCCATCCTCTCTCTTTTTGTGGTTTTTTTTGTTTGTTTTTCGTTTGTTTTTGGTTTTTTTCCTTAATTTTATTTATTTGTGAGAAATTTGGGATGAACAACGCTGTGTGTTTTAAACATGCTTTTTAAAAACATGCTGCATGCTTTTTTTGGGGTTTTGTGTTGCCAAGCTCCACATAAACAGAAACTCTGAGTTCAACCTCTGCACCTTTATTCCAGACTGAACACCCCAAATGTTTCTTTAGGATTTCCCTATCAATGATTTTCAAGTTATTTGTAGAATTTTTGTAAACACAGCACAGCTTTTTAACCCTTCAAATTAAACCACGTGGGTTTTCTGCTTTACTGCCAAAACCATTCTAAGTATTGTTATGTCATATTGGTATTTTTTCTGTGCTGGAGAAACAACTCTGGGTTTATGCTACTTAGCTAAACAAAGGCCAAGCATGGCAAAATGTGCTCTCCAGGATTTTGGGAGGGAGCAAAAGCATCACTAAAGCTGAGCCATAATTCTTTTGAAAATCTTAGGCTGTCCTGGCTTAGCAGATCCAGATTCCAACTGCTATGGAACATTTGGAGAACAGATCTGGATCTAAATCTTGTGTCCTAAATGCTTTTCAAATTAGGAGATGCATGAGTAATGTATGTTAATAATACATGACTTATTTTTTGATAATAGATTATTGATTTTATCAATATCTGTCTGCATTTTGAAGTAAGAGCTAAAATAATAAAATGCTTACAGGTTGTTCAGAGACCCAACATAATTTAGAAATTTTTATTTAAAAACAAAATATCTAAAGGGATCTTTCCCTCCAAGTCTAAACAGGAAAAAAAAGAGCAATATTAGCTGCCAAGGAGTCATTTGTCTCAATGTAAGTTGTTTCTAAATGACAATTTAAAAGCCCTTGGCTCTAGTATTTCAAATGTAACATCATAGAAGCTGCATGCAAATCCCAAATGGCAATTTAGAGAAATCATAAAAGAATTTCAAATGCGCAGAAATAGAAAATCAGCCTCCAGTTCAGGAAAACCTTTCATTGATAGTGAGAACACTGGGGGTTGCAGGGGGAGAAAATACATTTTAGTGTTTGCATGGAGCTCCCTTCCTGATTCCCTGTCACTGGATTTGTCATGGTTTGATAGAGAACATCTACAAACACCCAGCACAGTCCCTGGTTTCTGAGTGTCTCCATTTCTTGCTCAAATCTTCTCAGTCCCTACAGGATGGCTGTATAGACATGTGAGAGGTGCTTGTCTTATGAAAATAACTTTATTTCTTCTCTCCTTTTCTCTCCCAGCTGAAGAGTCCTAATGGTTGCTTATCATGTAGGAGCTGGTTTATATCTCCCCAAATCGCTGGTGCTCTTTTCTGTTCCTCTTAATTTTGTTCCACATAAATGGCAGTGCAGGAACAGACCTGTGTTCAAAATGTGGGTACATCTTCAAATTCTACAATTTCAGTAAATACTCTCTTCTGTTTTGTTGTCGTCTCTCTGCCATCCTAAACTCCCGACACTGTTTCCTGTTTTAACCATTGCTGAGCACTCAGCTGGCATTTTTAGGGAGCTCTTCCCAGTAAATCCCACCTGTCTTTATCTGGTTGGCAAGAGCTAAACCAGAACCCCTGACTGATAGCACACACACACACGATTTAGGCTGTGTTTTCCTAGACTGTTGCTTTGGATCCACTTTCATAAGGTGTATTCAACAACTTCATCATCTTAATATTGCACTTTCTCAATGTCTGTTTTAGTCCCAAGTATCTTGAAACCTTTTGTTTATCAGCAAAATTCCTTGCCTTTCAATTTACTTCTGTCATGATTTTTATAACATTTTGAAGAAGTCACATGGGCTTTCTTCAAACCAGCTAATACCTGTGGCAGGTAAATGAATTATAATGTATATGGAATTTTGAACAATAGATTAAAAAGTAATTAACGTCTTCAGCTCTGAGTGTCTCTAATGATATTGCTGCTCATGTGAGTGTGGTAAATAGCTGAGTAAGCAGGGCTGGCCTTTGAGATCGACTTTGCATATGCAAAAGCTGCTCTTTGTGGGATCGCTTTCCAGCTGCTCCGGCTGCAGGTTCCCAGCCGGTAACTCGGCTCCGTGGGCTGCTGCCAGATGGGGAGATTCCAGTCCCCGCACACCTCAGCTGCCCTGGCCCTGCTCAAGGAGCTCTAGGATGGTGTTAGTCAGGAAAAAGAAATAAAAAATAAAATCTGACTCAGTGCAGTGCCGTGAGTGGTGAGAGGGGCGGAGAGGGCTGCAGGGGGAAACGGGGCTGTCCCTTTGGGTTTTATATCCTTGACAAATGTTCTTTTGCGAAATATTATCTTCGGTATGTTTTTATTTTTTTGAAAGGCTGCCCAGGTTTCTGCTGCAGCAGAACGATCCCGTTTACTCAGGATATAATTACAGTGACATGTACTGTTCAACTGCACCTCAGCCCTACAGCAGAGCACTGCTCCTACTTTTTATTCGCAGGGGGAAAGATGAGGGTCAGAGAATTTAACCAAACCCTGCTTTTCTCCATGCTGCCTTAAGCAAATCTCGGTTTTCACACTGCTGCAGAGCAAAACTTTGGCAAAGCCACGAGCTGCTTGTCGCAGCTGTGACTTGCTGTGAGCGCATCACCTGTGAGCAGGTCCCACTCACACTGCCCGTGCTCGTGCCTGGAAATGAAGCCAATAAATTAAAAGTTCTTTAAGGAAATATGAAACCTGACTCAGTTGGTCTGTCTGATGGTGTGAGGCTAGTAAGAATTAGTCACCGAAGTTTTCCCGGCTAACCGTGGGCTCTCAGAAGGGAGCCCAGCTGGCAGTCCCGGGGGGAAGGAAGCTCCTGGGTGGCAGCAGCAGCTCTGCCGGGGCAGGGGCTGAGGCACGCAGCGATCCCGGCTGCCCGATAACCGCGGGCTGCTTGTTCACACCGGCAATTATCAGCCGGGAAATCGGAATAACAACTTCAGGGGAAGCTGAAAAACCCAGCAGCTGGAAGGTAGATATTGGTGGAACTGAAAAAACTGCACGGCACTGCGAGGTGAATTGTGCTTCGCACCGCCTTTCCTAATGACAGCCATTGATTTGAAAATGCTAATGAGGAGCAGGGCTGTTGTGCCTTGTGGTGAATAGTTGTGGTAAGAATGGTATTTATAGGGCTTATTGCTTTGAAGGTTTTCTGCTGCATTAAGTTACTGTGAAAGGATAATTCTGTATTCTCACCTTCCCTGATAAAAGTTTCTTTGGAAGTGCTGTTCCTTCGGTGAGGGACATGGTATTGAATGGAAAACCACCGATTTTCATAAGAAAATAATTGTTAATTTCAATAGCCTGCACAAAGGATTATTTAAAATGCTGTTCAACTTTGGCTACCTAGGATTTTATATCCTTGTCAAATCTTTTCCAAAATAATATTTTCAATAATTCTTATTTTTTGAAAGCCTGCCCAGGTTTCTGCTGCAGCAGAACAATCCCATTTACTCTGGATTAGTGAATTCTACAATACCAGCTACTGCCAGACCAAAAACTGCCAAGTAAAGGTAATTAGGACATCGTGGCTCCTTGCCAAATTCCAAAGCAGCCTTCCTTGGCAATTATCATCCCGACTGTTTCTTGTGAGTTGTTCCACAGCAGTTCCACTTTCCTCTAGGAAAAGCGATTTTATAGAAAGGGAGTCTGAGCAACTCCTACCTCTTGCCTATTTTATTATTTATTGTTCCATATCACTACACAGCAGTGGCATATTTTGTGTAAATTCTTTCCATTACTCACAAAGCCACGCAAACAGCTCGGAGCTTTCCTCAGAGAATTCTTAACTTCCTGCAAAAACAAGAAACAAAAAGCTACCAGGAAAAGTAACCAGAGACTTTTAATCTCTTGACTCTATTTCCTATCCCTAAGAGAAACTAGGATTTTCCACCTGCTTAAGTTAAATACTCAAGTGAATTACATGATATTAAACTAAATAAGTCTGTGATATTTTATTGTGTCAAATATGGGAATGGATCCTGTTTCTTGTCCCTATTCAAAGACTTCCAAGTATTGCTCCAGAAATGGCAATTCCTCTTGAATAGGTTTGGTTTTTACAATCTCCATAATATAGTTTGGTAGCAATAAAAATCTGAATTTAGGCATTTGGTTGTAATGGAAATATCCTGAGCTCTCCTGGAATAAACAGAGGTGAAAAATTGTTTTATAATATATTTAATATATTAAATTATACATATACTGTATAGTATATTTGAAATATTATTAAATTTGCATATAAATTATGCACTTAAAAAATAAAACTATGGCTATAAACATCAAGACTTCTTTAAGAATAAGTGCAGTTGACTGTTATCAAAAGATAAATGAAGAGGGAGAGGGGGAACAAAGAAGGCAAATAATTTTGCTTGCATTCTTGTCAGCCAAGAGCGTGACCCTACTTGAAAACTTGATACATCAAAATCAATTTCTTGGGGAAATAATGTATTTTATTCTTTGTACTGAATGTTTCACCCAAAAATTTAGTTAATATAGGTAATTTTGAAGTCTGAAAGCTCCAAGAAATTAGATCATTTACCCAGAGAGCGCTGGGGCAAAGCATCTGAAGATTGCCTGCACCAACATAAGATATTTCTGGTTATGCTGTTCCTTATTTACAAGTATAAGATTTTCACAAGAGGAGGAGAAAATCCTCCTTGGCTTATTTTCAAAAGGCAGCCTTGAAAGAGGTGAATCTGTCAGGTGTGTCCTGGGGGGATGTCTCAGCACTGAACCTCCCCGGATGGAAATAATGCCTTGGAGTTTCAGCCTCCCTGCCTCAGGAGAGCTTTGGCTTTGCTGCAATTCCAGCACCAGCAGAGTTCTGGAACCCCAGGGCCTGTGAGCCTGCAGTAGCACTGCTCAGAATTCAGGTGACAGCAAGGAATCCATGTCAGAGCTGAAATGGAGGGATGCTGGAATTATAAGTAAATACATTATTACATACTAGCAGCAAAACACTGCCATTCCTTTCCATCCATTCCACTATGTATGTGATAAAGGGGAGGGAAATAACCTTTTATTTTCATTTCCTGTCTAGAATTTAGTGTGTGAACATAGAATCAGTTATTCCAAGTTATAAATACTTGCTGTATGAAAAGCAAAGGCTTTAGCTTGCTTTAGATTTTGCTTTTTTGGTATTTCTTTGGCCTCACTATCAAATCAAATGGATGTCTGAGCAATGATGTTCCAGCAGTTACTCAAGCCCTTGTGTCACTGTTCCATTTCTGTGGGGGGCAGAAGAAAGCCTTGCATAATTTGTTGCTAATGCAAAGCTTCTGTCTCCACCAGAAATAGGTCTGCATGGGAGGAATGTCTGAATAAATGAATGTGAATACCTCTGAGTATTAGATGTGTATCTCCAAAGTATTAAAAATACTCAGGTACGAGCAGACAAGTCCACACTCATTTCTGTGCAGTTGCTGAGAGATGGAACAAATCTCCTAATGCAGCACACTGGGCTCCTGCTCCCAGCTCCAGCAGGAGACTTGTATGTTTGCATTCCTTTGGCCTGATGTCTTTGCTAATTACTGCTCAAGTAATTTACTTGTTTTGCTCGTAGCATTGTTTTGGGTTTTTATTATCTTGCAAAAAGAAATTAAAAAAGGAGTTCGTTCGAAAATAAGATCAAAGTGAACATCATCTTTCATTTAATCAGAGTTGACTTTTCTATTGAAGCAGAAGTATATTCTGATATATGTAATCAACCTGATTGCCACTGGCCAGTCTGAGAAA
Organism: Bombycilla garrulus; assembly: GCA_013400315.1. Taxonomy (NCBI): domain Eukaryota; kingdom Metazoa; phylum Chordata; class Aves; order Passeriformes; family Bombycillidae; genus Bombycilla; species Bombycilla garrulus. Next base: position 165,465 of record VXBU01017020.1, on the reverse strand, counting down.
TGAATGTGCAACAGCAAAAAATTCCTTAACAAATGAAACATCTGACAAAAACATCCCCCACCTTTATAGTCAGACACCAAATGAGCCATCCACATATGCAAGTTTTTACAAAACAGCAGAGCTGCACTGGTGTATCATGTTAGAGCTTCCCAGGGGGAATCTCCTGGTGCCCTGTGCTGTGCCAGAACAGGGCTGGTCACTGTGCAGGATGTGTCCATCAGCCCAGAGTGAAATTTCCCCCTGTGCAGCTCGGGAATGCTCTGTGCCCTGGACAGGGCTGGCGAGAACTTCTCCTTGTGCAGCCACCACTCCTCAGCAGCTGCAGGACCAGAATTCTGCCCTTTGCTGCTGGCACATCTTCATGAGTGCACTGCTGCTGAAGGTAGGTGCTTGCAACGTGATTTTTAATTGTCCTGGCCCTCAAAGCACAAACTGCTCTGTAGGACATGGAGGACAAGAATCAAAGGCTGGCTGCAGCAGGGGTGTATCGCCAAAAGGATCGCAGCCCTTTGATCACCTATCTTTGTTTATCCCAATGTTTGAGATGAACTTGAAAGACAGTGGATAAATAGGCTGGAGCTGAAAGCCAGACAGCTTTTTTTTTTTTTTTTTTCTTATTTTGCATTGTTTTTTGTACCAGAATCCAGTTAAAGAGAGTTGCACTTCTCTTAGTGCAGGAGTGCAGGCACGTGGCTAAAATGGACTTTTGTCTGTGTGCTGCCTGCAGGAACCTTTGAGTGAGGCAGGTATTTATGACCTTACACCCACATGTTAATGAGCGTGTGTTACCTGGGAAGAGCAGAGCTGCAGAGCAGCAGGATGGATTCCCTGCCTGCTCTGGGCTTCCTTGTCTCTGGAATCTGCCTTTGATAGAAGCCGAGAGTGACGTCAGCAGGGCAGGAGCGAGGTTTTCTGTACAGACACATCACAGCCAGAGCAGGTTTCTCACCAGAACTATAAAAAAACCGCTCGGGCTTTCTGATGAAGAAACAGAACAACAATGATTGGTGATGAGATAAAAGAAGGTTTGTGTATTTTTCAGCTACAGTCTGATACCAGCCTCCTATCTTACCCTCATTCTGTGCTCATGCTTCCTTGTAAAAAATTGAAATGTTGCCATCATCCTCTACGTTATTACAATGAACAGCCGTAATTCTTCTGCTTGGAGAGAAACTAAGTGTTGAGTGGAGCTCAGTGACCACCAGAAATTGTCAATGCACAGCTTAATGTCACACGAAATCAGCTGATGAATCCTTTATGTGGCTCACTATCAGGTGTAATTGTTCTGCTGCAGAAGAGGTTTTTATGATATGTTCAGGCTGGGTTCTAAAAATGTTTGTCAGGAAAGAGCTATTTATGTGTTGTTATTTTTAAACTGTAGTACCTAGCTCTGAAGAGATTTTGTTGTGGTTAGGCTTTTTCAGAAAGTCAAAATAAACCAAATAAACCAGTTTGGTTAGGTTTCAAAAATAGAATACACGTGTAAATCAAAGTGCTGTATTTATTGTCTCTGCAGTAGGAATGACTGTTCAAATAGACACAAATTATAGCCTAGATTTTTAATTTTTTAAAAAATTGTCCTCTTTTTGGAGTTCAATTCTTATTCAGACTGAGTTTTTATTCCCTGTGCAGGTGGCCCTCATCAGCTCATCATCTCCATATTAAATGTATAAAACATTGTTCTACAATTATTTTCATGCTTTGATATTCTCAGTGCTACCCTAACTGACCTGGTGCATTTGTCTTGCACTCTTTGAAACTTCCTATTTTCTGAAAGGAGATTTAACCAGACTCTCAATCCTTTCCAAAATAATTTGGAATTTAACTGCTATTCCTCCAACATATTTCCAGCTATGGGGAAAAAAAAACAAACAACCTGATAAAATAAATTTGTACCCGTCAGACACAACAGAGAGCACTGTGAAGCTACATGGCTTTAGGGATATTTTCTATTTGTACAAACACATGGGCACCGAGGTGTGGAACAGCAGAGGACTCAGAGGATTGCCCGGGTGATGGGGGAGGATTGTCCGTGAGCAGGACCTGCACTGACAGATTTTTTTTCAAAGCTCCGAGCAGCGTTCCTGCACGTCACAGCTTCCCGTCACACCGGGAGAAAGTCAAACCTTGGGCAGAAGGGCTGCAAATGAGAATCTGAAATCCAGGAAAGCCAGAGTCCTGCCTGGCTGGAGGAGAGTCTGAGAGAACTGGCCAGGGGAGTGCAGTGCCCTGGGGTTTCCTAGAAGCAAATTGCACTGGGCTGGAATTGGAGAGGCAGCAATGCAAATTGCACTGGAATTGGAATTAGAGAGGTAGCAATGCAAATTGCACTGGAATTGGAATTAGAGAGGTAGCAATGCAAATTGCACTGGGCTGGAATTGGAGAGGCAGCAATGCAAATTGCACTGGAATTGGAATTAGAGAGGCAGCAATGCAAATTGCACTGGAATTGGAGAGGCAGCAATGCAAATTGCACTGGGCTGGAATTGGAGAGGCAGCAATGCAAATTGCACTGGAATTGGAGAGGAATTGGAGAGGCAGCAATGCAAATTGCACTGGAATTGGAATTGGAGAGGCAGCAATGCAAATTGCACTGGAATTGGAGAGGAATTGGAGAGGCAGCAATGCAAATTGCACTGGAACTGGAATTGGAGAGGCAGCAATGCAAATTGCACTGGAATTGGAGAGGAATTGGAGAGGCAGCAATGCAAATTGCACTGGAATTGGAATTGGAGAGGCAGCAATGCAAATTGCACTGGAATTGGAGAGGAATTGGAGAGGCAGCAATGCAAATTGCACTGGAACTGGAATTGGAGAGGCAGCAATGCAAATTGCACTGGAATTGGAGAGGAATTGGAGAGGCAGCAATGCAAATTGCACTGGAATTGGAATTGGAGAGGCAGCAATGCAAATTGCACTGGAATTGGAGAGGAATTGGAGAGGCAGCAATGCAAATTGCACTGGAACTGGAATTGGAGAGGCAGCAATGCAAATTGCACTGGAATTGGAGAGGAATTGGAGAGGCAGCAATGCAAATTGCACTGGAATTGGAATTGGAGAGGCAGCAATGCAAATTGCACTGGAATTGGAGAGGCAGCAATGCAAATTGCACTGGAATTGGAGAGGCAGCAATGCAAATTGCACTGCACTGGAATTGGAAAGGGGCTAATATAATTTATTCTTTCTGTAGGAGATTGGTGTTTACTGTTTATAGAGCTGCACTCTCAGAATAATTTAATTACTGCAAGGCTTAATGAAAAGCTGTTTCAGTTTATACTCCAAAGTGTTCCCTGTATTGAAAATCTACACAAGTGATATTTTCATTAAACATATTTATTGTTAATTTTATAAGACACCCAAAACCCATATAAGTATGGACACCTAATAGATTATAGTAAAGAGATTTTCATGTGGAAGAGAGAGATTTGGCTCTCAAGATTTGGCTAAAAAGCTGCTGGACAGGGTGAGAAAAGCATGCCCTGTAACCAGTCCAACAACAACCACCTTTAGCTGGATATGGATAAGTAAAAAACTGATAATTTGTTCAGGACAAAGCAACAAAAATAATGGTTTTCATTCCAGCAAAAGAAGTTTACTGCACTCTTAACAGCCTCATATATAAGGTGTCCTGTTGTTGTAAGGTAATTTATGCAATTTAAATTCTCAGTGCCATGAAAAACCCAAACTAAAATTATATTTCACCCCTTTGAACGCTTTAGTGACTCAGGGAAATAATAAAGCCTTTCAGCTGGATGATAAAATATAAATAGTTTATGCATCATCATACAAATAAGAGATGCCTTATTTGGCTTGTCTTTTAGGTTGCTAATGCTTGATTTGTTCAAGGCAAATTTCTTCATGGTCTCTGTATGCTGGACTTCTTTTGTATCTAACTTGGCTTAAATTTTTTCCTAAGCAATGTTCGCTTACTCAAAAAACCCCAAAAACAACTCATGCAGGAGTGAGAGGATAATTTGTAGCATAATCAAACCTTGCAGAAGGACAATGCTTTGCCTGTGGCTGGATAAATTGGCAAAATTTGTCTACAGCAACCCTTGGCTTGAGGAGGAAGGGAGGAAGATTGATACCCAAAATTGCATAATAACGTGTATATATGCATTTTTTTTTTCCCAGCCAGCATTCCACTCCTAATTCTTGCTGCTCATTCTTCTGAGGTATGAATGATCCAATTCAGGTTGTGTGGTGCCCCTTGAAACATTTGGTATTTTTGGAGAATCCCCAAGTAAAGACTGGGAACACAGGAATATTGCACAGAGCAAATGAAATCACCACAGACAAGGAAAGGTTTTGCTTTTCCACGCTCCTTTCCGGAGTCCAGCGTGAAAATAAAAACTCACCCCTCCTGTTTTGGACTGTGAGGATGGGAAGGCTCTGCCTGTGTGACAAAGCCACTGGAGGAAAGGGAGTTCATGGCCAGGCAGGTTGGCCTCTCACCTCAGGATAACAGTGCTGGCACAGCCCGAGGCCCAGGGCTCTTCATTCTCCTCCTAACAGCCGTGGTTCGTGCAGCTGGGGAACCTCCAGGATGAAAATGTAAAACCTGGTTAAATGCCTGGACAAATGAAAGTCTAATACCTGGACATTCACACTTTAAACATCTCACCACAAACATAAACCAGATCAACCTCGGCAAGAATGCTGATAATTTTTGGTTTATTTTGGAAAGTCTGTTCAGTTTTTGTTTCCCTTCGACTCCAGTGCTGTAATGTTTCAGTTTCCCCGTTTGATTTCTGTTTCTTTCTTGCAATTATTGTCTTTCTTTGGTTGTTTAATTCTAAAATCTGGCTTGCTTTCCTCCAGATCTGTGTTTATTTTCTCCATGACTACACTCCTCACTGTTCTAGTCTTAAGTTTAAAACTTTATGAAAGGTCTTTGTCAAAACCTCCTGTTCTTGAGGTGGTTTTCTCTCCTTTCCTTCTTTCTTTTCAAGCTCCTCATTGTGTTTATATTTTATATTACTGTATTTGCATATTTTGCTAATATCTGTACTATTTTACCATATTACACGACCATGCTTAATCTAAAGCCATGTGAATATTTATTGTACACGCTGCTTTGAGCGTATTTTTGTATTTTGTATTTTTGGAGGGCACCAGGACCTAAGAACTCTCTTATGTTTTGGGATTTTTTTCTTATTGGGTGCTTAGGAGAGGCAAACCCAACAGTGCTGCTTTTTCCTTGTCATGCCTCGCTGAGGTTAATGTGACTTTAGCTGAACTCAGGTTTTGGTTTCTATCAGAATTTTCTTCCATAGAGGAATCCAAAGTAAGGCTGAGAATTTTGCTGGAGGCTCTTTTTTAGAGTAACGCTTATTTAATTAACAATTAATGTAACTTACATGACTGTAAATGCAAACGTGTAATGCTCTTTAAAAACAATTCCAGGAGAAATGTTTTCCTTTGCAATGGCTACCTCGAGCAGCTGTATTTTGGGGTGATAATTTGTTTACTATTTTGACGCGCCGTTCTGTACGTTTTAGCTTTTTTTCAAAGCTAAAATAAGCGAGTTAACAGCGAGCAGAGCCCTTTGGTATCGCTACTTTTCCATAGAGGCTGTGCTGAGTTACACAGGGATTGCTGCCTGACAGCTGGTCCCTGTCTCCTCCAGGAAAAGAGCTTCCAAGCTATTTTTTTTATTTTTATTTTTTTATTTCTCCCCAGATACCTCTCCCAGCAGCTCACACCCCACCCCCGAGCACGTACCGCCCCTTGGGAATTGCTCTGCTCCCCGCAGAGCCGGGCTGTGCTTTGCACAGGTAGGACAGGGCTGGCCTGGCCCAGGTAAGGCGGGGCTGCCTCGGCACAGCCCGGGGCTGCGGGACCCCAGCGGGGCCAGAGCCCGCACATCGGGGCTCGTTAATTAACTCACTAATTGTCAAACTGCTGCGGGGCTCGGCCGAGGCAGGGCCGGGACGGGCGGAGGGAGGCGGCGGCTCCGGGAGGTGAGGGTGCCCGTGAGGGGCAGCGCTGCGGCTCCCTGCGCGGCGCCCGCTCCAGCCTCCGGCGCTCACGCCGCTCTCCCAGGCCGGCTGGCGGGCAGGGCTGGAGGCGCAGCGGCGGCGCGGTCCCCTCGGGATCCCCTCGGGATCCTCTCCTCCCTCCTCCTTCCCTCCCTCCCTCAGCCGAGCCCGCGGCGCCTCAGCCGCTCCCAAATGGCGGCGGGGCGGCCGGGCCCGTCC
>VXBU01017020.1:127851-158817 GCA_013400315.1 Bombycilla garrulus | reverse complement strand
CGGGGGGAGCGGGGCTGGGTCGTGGCCGCCGCTGTCAGCGCCAGCGCGGAGCCGTGCGGGTGGGCCCGCAGCGCCCGGGGGAGCACACCGCACAGCTGGAGCCGTGCAGGGGCAGGGAGCGTGAACAGCGGGCATCCTACAGCATTGGAGCCGTGCCCTGGGCAGGGAGGGTGAACAGTGGGCACCCCGCAGCCCTGGAGCCGTGCAGGGGCAGGGAGCGTGAACAGCGGGCACCCCGCACAGCTGGAGCCGTGCAGGGGCAGGGAGGGTGAACAGCGGGCATCCTACAGCATTGGAGCCGTGCCCTGGGCAGGGAGGGTGAACAGTGGGCACCCCGCAGCCCTGGAGCCGTGCAGGGGCAGGGAGCGTGAACAGCGGGCACCCCGCACAGCTGGAGCCGTGCAGGGGCAGGGAGGGTGAACAGCGGTGGGATGAGCATCCCGCACAGCTGGAGCCGTGCAGGGGCAGGGAGGGTGAACAGCGGTGGGATGAGCATCCCGCACAGCTGGAGCCGTGCCCTGCCTGCAGCCGGGGCTGTGCTGGCCCGCTCTCCTCGGGTCCCCGCTGTGCTGCTGTAGCTTTGTCCCTCCTGCGCTTCCAGCGGGGCTGACAGACCCTCCTGCTCCTGTGACCCGTAATCTGCTGAACTGGGAGCAGAAACGCCTTTAGGTGTTTCAGCACAACCGAATTCTTTCTGCTCGGGCATTCTTCGGTTTGAATTGCTTGCTTGGTTATTTTTTGCAATTTAAAATCCACGAGACGTTTTCAGACAGGAGTAAGGTTGTTTGGTGTCCTGGTTGCCTGGCAGCTGTTCAGCCTTGCCGTGCAGCAGGGGTGCTCCTGCAGAGCCCGGGCTCCAGCGCTCTCCTGTTTCCTGCCTCTGTTTTATCCCCAGCCTGACTGCACACACCAGTAACCTGCCTGTCCCGCTGCTGTCCCTTGTTCATTTCACCTGTGACAGGCCAGATGACTTGTGCAGGGTTGTTTTCCTTCTTAACCTTGCAGTGACATCGGTAAACGCAGGGATTTTAGCTGGGCCGGTGAGACTGCAGACACAGCTGCAGTGGGATTGCTGCAGCACGGGTTGTGTTGCAGCTGCAGTTGTGGGTGTGCAGAACCAGAAGGACCTACAGTGGTGTAAAAAACTCAGAATCTTTCCAAAGTTGAAGCCAGCTTAAAATATCTGAATGTGTTTTATGTTTGAATGCTTCTGAAGAACTCGGCTCCAGCTGTTGCCTGGAGGCTCAGTGCATTGTGCCAAGCTGGGATAGCATTGGAATGGACATGATTATTCTTCAGGACGTGGCTGCAGTCGGTGCAGAAGGAGAGATTGAGCTGATGAATGTGAGAGTTAATTCCAGGCAATTCCCTCAAATCTCTTCTGGGGACACCCACTCAGAATGGAAGTGGCTTTAGTTTGGTTTGTCTTAATGAGAATTTTCTGCAGGCAAACCCTAGGGCTGCAATTAATCATGAAAGACGTAGAGATCTCTGTGTGTGCTCATGAAATGAATATGGTGACTGATTAATGTAGTAAGCAATTTAATTTTAGATTATTAAATCAGAAGCTTCCAAGCTATTTTTGGTTGGGGCAGTGATGCTTTCAGAGACCTGGAATATGTTTTTCATATGGTTTGTTACTATTCTTAATATCTTCAGGACTGGACAACCTATTTTGCAGCACTGCTGATTAACCTGCTTTGAAAGAAAAGCTGGAAGTGGCAGAAAAAATGCCTATTTTTTTTTCCAAAGAAGATCTAAACTGTATTTTTTTTTCAGTTTAATTCCTTTTCCATTTTTTATTCTTAACCAACCGCGCATTCTGTTCAAATTACGTATGAAGTCACTGCTGTCTCAGGGCCTGAACTTACTACATCTTATTAAAATAACTCATTTTCTAAACCACAAACATGACCCACGGAAATCATTGGTCAGCACTTCTTGGTACGCTACATCAGCAGTAATTTCTTCTGGGACATCTACTCCCCTCCTCCCCTCAGATTATTTATGTGGCTCTTTGCACTGTTGGAAAGCCACGAGTTGAGAAGAAAACCAAGTTTTCCTGGTTGGAAAACATTAAATTCAGAGCTGGTGGTTTCCAGGCTCCTGCAGGAGATGAGAACCAAAAGCTGTTAGGTTGAATTATTTTCTGGAAGGGAGCCTTCAGCCAAGATTCAGTGCAGGAATTGGTGTTCTGGATCGGGGATGTTTCCATTGGTTCTGTATTGCTAATTAAGTTAGTAGAGCAAATGAACTTGTACAGCTGAGTGCAGGTTTGGCTCTCTGCACACTCTGTGCTTTGCTGTGCTGCCAGAGTCATTCTCTGTGTCACACCTGCAGCCCCTCTGTGCTGCTGCTGTCCTTCAACACCCCCCGAGGTTTTCTTCCTCTCCTTCCCGTCTTGTCAGGGCTCTTCTCCTGCCTCCCTGGGTGGGAGGGATTTCCCTGGATTTGGGCTCCTCACGGGGATGTGCTCCTGCTGATGGAGAGCAAGGAATTCTCCCGTGCTTTGGTTTCCTGTTTCTAGATCCTGTGGCAATGTCCTGTGCTTTGTGCCTCTGCCGAACTTTAAAATACTCAGGAATTGTTGGAAGGGAGGCAGGACAGTTGGGTGCCACCCTCACCTACCGCCAGCTGCCCAGGGAACAAGGACAGTGAGATTTGTGCAGCTGCGTTTCCAAAACTTTAATGGCAATTCAGGAAACAAATGAATGTTTGGCCACTGTGTGCAAATGAATGATTGAAAAGGATGATTGTGTTGCAAGAAATAAGTTCTTGGATCATCCTCTAAATTAGAAACACGGAAATCTAAATAGTGTGTCATGATAAGTAGTATAGTGTTCTATTTATAATAAAACCATCAAATTGCATAGGTTAAAGTGATCTTTATTTGGGGAAGCAACAAAAGTCATTGAAACTGGATGAAAGCTTGTGATTTACCAAATTCAAGCGCTGGGATTGGAGCACGATTTCAGTAACTTTCACATAAGTTTAGTTTGTAAACAGACACGGTTAGACACGGTTACATCTACATTGTATCGATTTTGATTGATTCTGTGTAATTGCTGATGCAAAACTGATATTTTCCTGTATGAAATGTATCCACTGTGTATTGAATTAGGTTGTGGAAACATTTGGTTAACTCTACAAAGTAACTGAAAGAGGAGTTGATGTAACAGGAGGGACTTGGCTAAAAGTTGTAACTTTCTGACAAATTAGCACGGTATTTTAGCAAGGAGCATGCATTAGCTCATGGCTTTTGAGGCGGCATGAAGTAGATACAATTTATTCTGTATGGGTAACCCATGTTTAGCCATGTTCTTGTTTTTTCAGAAAAGAAAGCCTCTTTTGGCCTGAGTTCTGTGAATAATTCTCCGAGCTCTGCTGGCTCTTGCTGCGTGCGCTGTTTTTTTGTAAACAACGCTTTTGCTTTGAAAAGCAGCTGGCACACGTTTATTCCTTTAGTGACTTGAATATTGTGTTTGTACTATAAATGTCATCTGTTTTACACAAAGTTGATTTTATTGCAGCAGCGTGGACTGACCTTTTACAGTTTAATAGAATATGGTCATCTTGTATACTGAAATGCTGCACTGCACGCAGCACACGAAGATAAACAAAGTGCTGCTCTGGAGTAATTTGTAAACCAGAAAAGCATTTTCAGAGCTAGGAATTAAACTGATAAATAAAACGCAGCATGTTTACATAAGCATCCTATTGTCAGGCTTTGAAGCGACGTAGCGCATGCGATTGAATTGTGAATCTTGCTCGGCCCGGCGGAGCAGCCAGCACGGGGATTGTGTGCAGGTGCAGCTCTGCCGCTCCTCCGGTGCATCCCGGCCGCACAGCGGAGCGGGGCAGCAGCAGGGCTCGGTCGGAGCAGCAGCACGGCTCGGTCCGAGCAGTTTCACCGGAGGCAGAAGCGCTGCGGAATTGCCTCGCACCGCTGCGTGCGGTGAGCGCTGCCAGCCCCGTGCCGCCGTGCGGGAGATGCGCAGCGGGAGCGGGTGTGCGGCTCCTGCCGGCCGAGCCCCGCCGTGCCGCTCGCAGCCTCGCCCTCAGCCGCTCCGCCGCCGCCTTGGCTCGCAGGTGTGGCTCCCGGGCTGTACCTGCCGTGGCTCTGCCCCTGGAAGGCGCAGCAGTGAGGAGCAGCTGCCCAGAGGGCGGTAATTGACGGGGCATTCCGATGGGCGGGCGGAGGATCGGGGCAGCGTTGAGCCATGGGTGTATTTTTAGTTCACAGGCGCGGGGAGGTTGCTTCCCTAACTCGCAGCTGGGTGTGGCGTGGGGTTAACCAGATTAATTAAAGCTGGCTCAGAGGGTCAGGCTTTAAGAAATGGCTCTGAGCCCCCATTAGAGTCTTCTGTTACATAAATTTTTTCAGCTGGAGTTCTGAAAGTGGGGAATTTTGGGGCACTGAGCTCAAAGATTACCAGGAGGACATGCAGGGTAGTGCAGAACTAGAACAAAGATGTCCCTAATGCTTTTGTAGGGGAAAACATTTAAGGTGTATATATATAAATATTTTAACATATGACCAATTTTCCTTCTTCTGTAATGTCTTTTAGTTTGCTTCCAGTGTATGTCCCTGTCAGCTCTACCAGTAATTTGTGCTGGCTTTTGCATATTCCTCTTTCTTGTTCTCAGCCATTTAAGAGTGTTTGCTTAAACTCTGGTCATAGTTTCAGTATTTTATGGTGATTTTTCAGTCTATTAGTACACCACAAAAGGCACTGCACCCTTTACTCACTTGCTACCTGTGGCAAAGATGACTAAATGATCATTCTTTTCTCTTTATTCAGATTTTCTTTGTGGATAAGAAACATGATATTTTACATAGGAATTTTTGTGAAACTGAAGGAGCGTGGTGAGCCAGGTGAAGATGCCTGTGCTCCCTTTTGTTTGCATGGAATTGTTGCAGAAATGTAGGAACACAGAGGGAGAATCCTGCCAAGCAGAGCAGATGTAGAGGGGACCATTAGACTGGAAGTGTTGCTGGGAAGAAAGAATACTGGTTAATAATACTCTATTTTTTTTAAATTCCTAGTTTATTGCTATCCAAATAATGCTATTTATATTGTTTCCAGATCATTACCATAGAAAGTACACTATTAAAAGTTTCTTGTAAAAGAGAAAGGAAAGTGGATTTTAATTCCAGTTAATGTGGAGGTAAGAGTGCCTGTAATTACCTGTGCAGCTTTCACTTGGAAAGGTGTATTTTGATACATGGGAACTTGGGGTTGTTTAAACTTTACTTTAGGAACTTTGTTCTGAAGTTTCTCTGAAAGTTGCTGATGTTTATGGCACAGGATGTGACTCCACCTTTCACAGTCAAGACCTCTTTTTTTCAATTCCTTAAGTTCAGAACTCACCTAGTTATTGTTAATTCCATGACTACTGTTGGGTTAGTACTTCCCTTATTTTGATGATTTCTGATAGAAATTGAATCCCTTCAGGTCTAATCCGTTGCATAACCCCATTAAAATATTTTTTCAGTTCTTGTGTATTTCTGTGGTAATTTGATGTGTTTGGAGAGTTTTTTTTTTGGGAAGCTCGTGCTATAACATTCATGCACTAAAAGTATGGCAAAAGTGTCTAAACTCTTTACTGTTGAATTTGCACGAGGCTGATGCTTAGTTTTTAAAACAAACACACAGTACTGGGCCACTGTGTGCAAATAACAAACATCTCTGCTTATTGCAGGACTTGCAGGCTTCAGGAGAGGTAAAGACATTGATGATAAATCAGTTTTTCTTAGATTGAGGCAGAGCAGTGTGAGAGCACCTGTGCCAGCTCAGTGCCTCCCTTTTCTCAAGCTTTCTCTTCTCTCCCTGCGTGTCTCCAATAGCTTTGGGAAGCTGTGTCCAATCAATCCTGATGTGGAGGCTGAGCAGGCAGGAACCTGTTTGTGGTGGTGAGATGGGAGGGTGCAGCTTTCCCCGGTGCCTAATTAGAAAGCTAAGCACTTTTGGTCACCTGCAAGTCATGCTGCTGGCTATGGAGCAGAGTCTCTTCTGGTAAAACAGCATTTCTGCCTTTGTTTGATCACTGGGCTCACAGCTGGAGCGCCGGGGTTGGGATGGTTGTTATCTTTATGTGGAAACACGGCACAATCCCATTGAGAGTTCAGGGCTGGGGAGGGGTTGTTCCAGGCTGCTTGGCCTGCAGAAATGGGATAAAAGCATTTCTTCAGAGCTTGGGTCGTGTGCTTGGCAAAGAACGGAGTAAACGAAGGAGCTCCCAGCGTGCTGCGGCCAAAAGGAGCAGCGAAGTGTGCGAGCCTCTAATTTTGTGCTGACATTTGACAAGAAATTCGCTGGATTCTGGGTGACATCATCCCTCTGTGCTGAAGGCTTTGGAGCAGGTAGAGAGCTGCCACAGGCAGGAACCAGTGCTGCAGCAGGGTCACAGTGATGCAGGGGATTGATTTCAGCTCAGAAGCAGGGCACAGCTCTCTCTTGGGTTTCTCCAGCCCTTTCAGCCGCCCGTGTTGCTCTGGTGCCGGCAGTGGGGAGGTTATAAAAAGAGAGCCAGCTGATGTTGCAATGTAAGCACTGCCCCTGGAGTGGAAAGACTGTCCTTTGGCATGTTCACTGCTGCTATTTTTACCTATTCCAGTAAGATCTGCCCTTGTGATGTTGAATTACAAGACAGTACCTGCAATCATTTTCTGTTACAAAGTGCTTTATGCGCTGAAGAAAACTTCCAATAAATTTGGGCAGATTGACACTAAAACTGTTTTACACTGAAAAATATTTTTTTCTTTTGTCAGCACAAATAATACTGTAGCTGTGACTACAAGTGATTCTTTCACTTTTGTTTGCATATTTTATGTCTGGCCGAGTTTTTATTTTTTTTACATTTTGGGTTCCTTTGTATATTGATTATTTTGTCTTTTTCAGTTTCTCGTGTGGAGGTTTTAAGTAGGCAGTGTGAGTTTTAAAGATGGGATTAACAGTGTAGCCCCAGGAATAAGTGGAGTATGAGGTTTTGTCCTAATTTCTAAAAGGCCAGGCTGATGTTGACTACATTTTATTTTGTATTCCTGCACACTATAGAAAATTAATTTTTTTTTTCATGGGAGTAAATTATCAGCACTGCCAGTGACAAAAAGCTGGATCTACCCAAATATTTGTAGTGGAAACTGCATTTTACAGCAAGAATGCCCTGACAGGGGAGCTCAGTGGCACAAGTATCTCACAGAGATGTGTGACTGCTGAAGTGTCTGGCATTTGTGGTTACCTTCTCTTAAATACAAGGTGTATTTTCTAAAACCATCAACACCTATGGTTCAGAGGTGATTGACAACAGTGAAGCCCAAAGCTCAAGCTTTTGTCCTGACTCTGTGCATTTAGGAGTAGATTTGGGGCAGAATCTTCCCAAAGCAATGGTTTGCCACTGAAGTCTGATGAATTTGTGTGAATTGAACATTCCCCTTAGAGGCCTTGCTCCTTCTCCTGCTCCTCAGAGCCTCTCAGGTGGAAATCCTGCAGCAGGGAACTTCTCCAGGACAGGGATTTTCTTCTCCCTTAGCCCTGCCATTGTCCTGGGTGAACAATTCTGGTCAGGTTTAATTAAATCTCACATCCACAGTAACAGCTGGGCTTTTTGGCAACTCTTTTATTTCTTAAACCTTTGTCATTGCCAGTTCTGTTAGCAGATGTTCTTACTGATTTTTTTTTGTCCTGTGTCTCTTTATCTGTCAAGAAAAATAAGTAATTTTTCCTGCCTTACCACCATTGCTTTGGTGGCAGATAGAAATACTGCACCTGCTGCTTCAACCCCTCACACTTGTTTTATGCTGTGCTGTCTCTTCCTGATTTATGCATGAGGTTTCTTTCTCTTCTTGCTGATTTTACTGTAAAAGTGCTTTGGGTTTTCATTCTGTAAATGAAATTTCCCCATCAGTTTTCTCTCCTTTTTTTTCATGTAACATTGTCAGTCTTAGTGACTTGTATTTGATCTAAAGATCAACTAAAGATCTCACTTTTCCTCTGGTGTGAGAAAACCAAAATTCCCTTCTTCTCCCCAATCTCCCTGCTTATCTTTTTTCATGATGGAAGGCATATTTGCAGTATTTTGTATGTCACATTTCTTAATGTTTGTTGGAGGCAGGTATGCTAGGTGTAAGCAGGGTAAATTCACAGTAGATTTTACTTTTAAAATGACTGAAAATGGCTCAAGGTGGAGGTCCCAAAGCATTCATCTGGTTTCTTATTCCTCTTTGAGAATTTGCTGCCTTGATAAATCATTGCAGCTTCTTTTTATTTATTAATTTTAATTTTTTCCTCATCTGCTCTGTCCAGAAGAGAGGATACCTCCAACCAAAAGTGTGCTGGCAATATAAGATATCTTGATTCTTTTTTTTTTTTTCTTGAGTTTCTTATAAAGCCATGAGGAAGCTGAGACTCCTTGATTTGGAAAAGAGCAAGCTTTGTGGGGATTATCCCATCAAGATTTCTTCAGCTTCCCTAGGAATTCTCCCTCTTACAGTCGGTGCTTCTGTGCAAGACAGAGCCTTGGGAGGCTTGGCTGCTTGTTACTGTTTGTTTTGTCTCCAAGATTTGTCAACATTTGTGAGTCAGCAAGGTGTTTGTCTGAAGGAGGAACTGATGTCTGAGAATGGAGCATTCAACTCCTGTTCAGTTTTTAGTTCAGTGAGTTTTTAGCTGTAGAAGATGTTTCTGATGTTCTGGAATAAGAATGGGATGCTGTTGAGCTGGGTAACATTTGGTTGTTGTGCACTCTGTGTCTCCTTAGTCTGAAATGCTGCATAAAGTAATGAAACACTGGAAGACTCTGAAAGTAGAAGGATGATAATTTATCAGTGATGTATTTTTTTTGTTATTTATTTGGTATGTATTGCATGTATGTGTTTGGCTATTAAAATGTTAATATCTTCTGGTTTTTTGTCTTCCACAGATGATGTGCTTCATCCTTTTGTCATAGGACTTCATTTGCTGAAAGGAAAACTAAAGGTATAAATAATTTTATCTCTCCTTCCCTCCTTCTGCCCCATTCTTTGGAGATGCCTGGACCTTTCCTACAGGAAAGGAATCTCAGCTCAGCCCAGCTCTGTGCTTGTATTCTTGCAGTGCTGCTAAAATTCACTTTTTGTTTTTTGTAAAATGCCACAAAATCGATATGGAACTACAGCTGTTACAGGATTTGCTTTATCAGAAGTGTGTATTTAACTTAAGCTCTTACTTGAGTCAGTCTCCCTGGGTATTTACTTTGCTGGGGAAAAGTCCTTCCTCGGTTTAGAACTTCAGCTCTTGATATTTGCCTGTGTTCTCCAAGCAGCATTTGCCTTTGCACACAACTGCAGGTCTGTTGGAAGTGATCCAGACCTAGTGTAAATCGTGTCTGTGACATTATCTTCAAACTCTATCTCTGAAAGAAAAAAGCTGCTTTGGCACTTTGTTAAATAAATAAAAACTCACCCAAACCAGAACTGTAATTTCGTGGGTGTATTTAATAAGATAATATTAAAATGGAGCATAATTTCTTTTGGAGGCTCTCAGGACAGTAAATGTTTGATGCCGTTCTTAAGCATTTTTTATTGTATACAGTCTTAAATTCTTAAGTGCATTCCATTTTTATTTGCCATTTTATTCAGGTTTCTTGGCAAATACAGGTGCATACAAACCAGGAGAATAAAATTGTTACAGCTGTTCAGGCACGATGTTGTGCAAGGATACGTGCAGTTATTCCCAGGTGCATTTTGTTATAAAATGCACGGGAGAACGCTCGGTTTTATCTGCTGCAGATCTGTGCAGGCTGTTTCAGTGCTGCTGTCCCTGTGCCCTGCCCTCTGCCTGTCTGGAGCAGCTCCTGGAGTCACGTTCTTGTTCTCCACGTGGCACTGCAGGCCTGGCCCAGAGCTTTCCTTTGAAGCAGGGAAGGGCTTGGCTGAGAGCAGGGAGCACCTGGAGCAGCGCAGGATGTGGGAAGTGCAGGCAGGTGACACTGCTGGTGCTTTGCAGTGCTGAGCTGCACCGTGCAGCTCTCTGCACAGCGAGACACAGCTCCCAGCAGCTCCTCTGATCATCCTCGGGCTGTTGCTCCTCTCAGAGCTCTCGGTCTGGGCCGTTCCCAGCGCTGCTGCCTCAGTGTGGCCGCAGTTCCTACACGCGGCCCGAGCAGGACAGAGCCGGGCATTCTTTGTGCTGAGGTTCTCAGTCACTTTTTTGTTTAATCCTTGAGAACTCGTGTGGGAAGGGCATTTGGTGGATTGCTGACATTTGAGTAGCTTTTTTTTATCCTTGCTGTAAAGTGGATGAGTTCCAGGCAACTGCAAACACAGTTTGGAGCTTTCAGGCTGGGAGCAGTTGAGGCACGAGCAAGTGCACAATGCAAATGTGCACATACCTTCCCCAGCCATGTGCCTTTGATTGGGAGATTTGGGGGAAAAAAGGTTTGTCCAGAGTGTTTTGACCGTGCAAAGAAAGACAAAACCCTTGTAGTCCCACTTCTGTCTGCAGTGCAAGGCCCACGTGAAAGGGATCTCTCTCTGCAAATCTCCCTTTGAAGGATTCTCCTGAGAAGAGTTTAACGTTGTGGCACAGAAACAAGAAGTCTGAGTGACAGGGCTGTCATGTAATGTGATTCTGATACAATCAGCTATAAAAAGCAGTGTTCAGTGCTTTTTGTTTCTAGTAATCAGTTTGAGTAAACAGTTTACAGATGAGTAAAAAAGGAGCATGTCTTAAGTATCACTTCAGCTTTAATAGTCTTCATAATGTTAAGAGCACATTAGATAAAAAAATATGAACTATTATACTAAAGAAAAGTGGAAGTTTTATTCCATGGCAGAGTTCTTCTGGTGGTTTGTAAGCAGAACTTGTGCAAAATGTATGAGCACTGTCCTTGCTTGCTTTTTCCTTTCCTACTGTTTCAATAGCAATTCCATAAACTTGTTTGTAAATCTACATAAACTCTGCAGCTGTACTTAAATCCAATTAAAAAACTCTGACTGATTAGAAACACCTGCTGCATTTTTGTTTTTATCTGGGATTGGTTTTTTGCTTTGGGAAAGGCAAAGCTTTGGATTCTGTATCCCTCTTTCAGATACAAGGGTGTTCAGTGCTCCTGTTCCTCTAATGTAGGAATTGTAGTTTTGTAAGGAAACTTAGAGCTCCACATTTGAATTTCACAGAAATATCACATGGAAAGAAATGAGTGACTGACATGGGAATGATCTGTGTGGAAAGGACAAACCAAACAGATCTTCCTGGGGACTGGCTGGGAAAAGCAGCCTGGAGCTGTTACAGCCAACAGAGAGCAAGCACAGGGTGGCCAAAGGTGCAGATTGTTTTGGTGACAAATTCCTGCTAAGCAGAGCCCAAAGTACAGCCTGCTGCAGCCAGGGAGTCTGACTGGGTTTATCCTTACAAGCCAGAGTTTTAATCTGACAGCAGCTTTTAAATACTCAAAGATAGTAATCTTGCAAATGAGTAAGTCTGAAAGCAGGTTGAGAGTTGTGTTGCTGATGTCCTCCTTACTGTAGGGCCCACTCATAGGAAAACCAATGTTATTTTTTTTCCTCGAGGCTGAAGTAGTGACTAAAAACAGAATACTTCTGATAAATAAAGAAAAAGAGGAGAAAAGATACTTCCAAGATCAGACCAACAGAGGCAGAAATTCTGTGTGTCTCAGTTGTTTTTTGTTCTGAGGTTTTTTTTTCCCTGAACACTGACATTTTCTTCTGTCAATTTTTAATTTTTGTCAGTTGTCTTAGGGAGGAGTTTGTTTTTGGCACTGATCTTTTAAAATGAAGGACACATGAAGGAAAAGCACCAACCTTGTAGATGTAAGAGGGATCTGCCTGGGTTGTTACACTGATCCCAACTGATGCCCTGCATTCATATTTCCATAGATCACAGCTTTATTTATTAACAGAGGAGTGGATTCATATTTATCCTCTCCTGCTCTGAAAAGCTGCTTTTAAAAAAATGCTGCTGTAGATCACAACAGAGATTTGTCTGCTTTGAATTTCTGGTTTTCCCCCAGATAATGGGTCACCCAAGCAATATTAGATCAATTAATTACTGTATGAGAGAAGAAAAGGCCACAGTTAAATGGCTCATTGATTTTTTTTTATTTTTGTGTCAGAGATGAAAACTTTGCTTCTAAGCAGCTTTTCAAGTTTATATTTACTGACAGAAGTGTTCAGTTTGAAATGGATTCTGGACTTTGTTCTGTGCTGCTCTGTCTTTGTAGGTGTATTCCATGAAACACGAAATTCCATGGATTTGTGTGGATAAAAATGGCAGCGTGTGTGTGTTGGCAGGGGGAACTTCTGACGTGTTTTTAAAAGCTTTGGGTGTTTGTTCCAGAAAAAAGAAAGGACAAAGTACCTAAACTCTGGAGTGAGAGTTCAGCTTTGTAACATGTGAACTTTCAGCCTAATTCATTACCAGTTTGGCATTTCTTAGGGAGGGAGACGAAAATTTTTACCAGTTCAGACCAGCAATTTGTCCTCCTCATGGAAAAAGTCAGAGTAACTTCCAATACCTTTTGAAATGGCATGAATGACACGAATGTATTGATTGTGTATGAGTGACTGATCTCCAGGAATTTGTTCCTGTCAGATGTGCACATTCCAGAGCTGTTCCATGCTTTTGGTTTAATACTTGTTCCAATGATTCATTAGCAGAATCGGTAGTGTGTGCAGAAAGCACTCATGAAAAGTGCATTCTTGGTCACAGTGTGCAGAATTCCTGCGGGACTTGCAGCACTAAATGACATTTTTTAGGCTGAACGTTTAATATGAAACTAATCAGTATCAGTTTCCCAGCAGTCCTGGATCTACAAGGCGACTGATGTGCTTTAATATCTTAAAATATTCTTTGAATGCTGCTGTTGCAGTTTGTCAGTTGGAGAAAAGCTGTTTGAAGTCATTTTCATGAAAGTGGTGAGCTGCAGGAAGAAAAGACTTAAAGAAAATTTTTAGAAATATAAATGAAAACATCCAGCTGGCAGTGGATTGTTTGAGCATGGAATAAACATAAATCCAGTCTCTGGTAGTGATTATGTTTCAGAAATATGCTTGTAATTAATTTAAAGAGAGAAAAGCTAGTTTTTCTGGAAGAGACAAACCTAAGAAAAATACAGTTATGAAGGCATCATTGTAAAATCTTTCCTCCTTTATTTTAAATTAAATTTCTCTTTAGAACAGAGTTTCAAACATCTTTTCACTGGAGTGAATTGGTGTGGATGTTGGGGGAGCTGGAGTAAATGAGTGTAGTGAGTAAAAACTCCTTTAATCGATTACTGCTTGGAGCAAAATACCTCCAGGGAATAAAATCTCTGCCCGGGCCCTGCAGGGTGGGCTGTGCTCTGCTCTTGAAATACCTGCTAAGGTGGACTCAGAGCTGTGCCCAGAGATTTCTCCCTGCTTTGTTCAGGGCTCTGTGGGTGACCCAGGAGTGCTGTGTGGCTGTGCAGTGTTAGGCTGTGTCATTAAATGTTATTTTCTGTCAGCTCTGTGCTGGTCAGTCAGGTGCTGTATTAATTCTCTCTTACCTGTGCACGCAGTGAGCTGCTGGAGTTCCAAGGGGATGGTTCTGTGTATATTTATATACATTTTAAGCCAGCTTTCTTTGCACTGGAAAGGTGCCAGTCATTCAGAAATCACCTCCTAAGGCAGCTTTTGTGAACTGTCTGTTCTTCCATGATGATAACCTGGAATAAGGCTGGGAAGTGAACGTGGCTGCCCATGCTCTGCCCAAATTGGAACGTTCTTGGGCAGAGTGGAGGTGGCCCTGGAGCCTGTGGCACCCTCTGAGGGCTGGCTGTGCATAGTCAGCAGCAGGAGAGGACAGCACTTGGGGTTTCTTCAACAAGCTCCACCTTTCCAGCTGCAAGCCCGTGTACAGTGGATGCCAGAGCAGGTTTAGCAACTTTCCAGCAGGGATTCCCTGTCTCTCCCATGAAGATCTGTTAAACTTCCCTTTCTTCTTCCCTGCCTCTCCACCCTGAGGCCTCCTGGCAGGTTTTTGTCAGCTCCAGGCCGGGTCTGACCTCTGTGCTCATCTTTTCCCTTCAGTGCTGGCTCTCAGAGCCCTCAGGTCAGGAGAGCTGAGGATGCTGTGTGTGGTACATCCATTTTCTAGGGAAAGAACTCAGCATCTGTGGGCAAACCCAGACTGCCAGGGACTCAAACCTTGGGCAGGAGAGAGCAGGGCATGGCTGAGGGCAGGACTGTGCCAGACAGGCCCGGCTCTGAGACTGTCCAGCACTCACTGAGGCACAGACCCTGCGAGAGTGCCGGAGACTTCCCTGTCCTGGGTTCTCCAGCAGTGTACAAAAAGTCCTTTTCTCATCTTTTGTCTGAGCCGAAGAAGCACTCTGGAGTCCTTAGTTCGTGTTCTCAAGGCAGTTTATCAGTTCCTTATCAAAAGTAGATTTCTCTGCCCTGCCAGGGTTGACACAGAACGCGTCCAGAGACACACTGTGCCCGCCCCGGGTCAGCTCTGATCTTTTATACTCTCAACTCCGTATCCAATGTTTACCATTAATTTCCAATCCGTGACCCTTACATTACATTGTCCAGCTCTCTGACAAACCAATCCAAAAGTGCCAACATCACCAAGAAGATGGAGGTTATGAAGAACATAAGATAACATGCCACGTGTAAGAATTCTCCATCTTGTGCCTCAGACCCCCCTGTCCAGAATCTCAAACCCCCCTGGACATGTGTCCAAATCTTTCCCTTTTCATCTATAATTACTGCTATTCTACTCTTTAAACTCTGGTGACTTGCAATTCTTCTTATAAGTTAGTAATTTGTCTCATGGATTAAAATCAAAGCCACAGGCATTCCCAGTATCATTCCAGGTTCTCTGATACCTCTGGCAAGGCTGAAAAGCCTCCTGACCAGGGTTTGGATCATTCTGAGATGCCATAGGAACCCCCTGGGTTCCAACAGGAGAGAAGGATGCAAAAGCCTCATTAAAGACAGAGCTGACATTTGGGTCTACAGAAGGCTGATAGCAGTTGCTGTCTGTGTTTTTTTGTGTGTGCAGCAACCTTAAAATACATTGCTGAGACCTTCCCTGGCAGGCTGTGCTTCAGTGTGCAGTGTTTGGGAGAGAGAATACCCCAAGAGCAGGGAAGTAACTTCTTGGGTATGAAGCTTATCTTTTGTCAAAATGCAAGTTTGAATTCTGTGTCATTTCCTGCTTTCTCTGGAATTTTTCAGGAAATGTTGGCAGCATATCAAACATTAAACATAAAGGCTGTAATGCTGGGGTGTTCTCAACTTCTATCAGCAGGGACAAGGAGGTTTTGATGGCTCTCCTGCTATTCCTTAGCTCAGCTCAGCAGAAAAATCAAGTTGAGCTCCTCTTTTTATTGAGTCTCATCTGTTACCGGGAGGGATGAGACAAAGGAGTTTCCCATAGGGGATAAGTTAAGAGAAGCTCTCTGGGTTTCATCTTTCCCCTCTTATCTAACAGTTTATCTCAGTTTTTATTGCTGCCATCTCAGTAGCTATTCTTTCAGCTGCCATGTACATTTTATGGGTGCTGCAACTGAACATAACTTGTTTTTCCCCTTTCTGGTACCTAGGAATTGAGGTGTTGCACATGCTTATGTGTGGTGAACTTGGTTGTATTCTTCAATTTTATCTCTCATTTTTCGTAATGTCTCAGTGGCTTCCTATTCCTTATTCCCTTTTTACATCAAATAAAAAGCTCTCATCATTTATGTGCCATAGATTTAAAAAAAAAAAAATAATCCAGGTATCTCAGTCCTGTTAGATGATTGGGCGTGGAGTTTAAATCTTAGTGACATTTATTCAGTATTTGGAACCTTTGGACAACTGGAGCTGGATTGAGGATTGCCAGGGATTGGCAGGAGGGAAGGTGAGCATGACTGTCACTGTGTCCTTTGTCAGTGAAGGAGATACTCAGAACTGACTGAAAGTTCCCTTTGAGGCTGTGGGTTCTGCTGCTCTGGCCTTTGCATGTGGTGGTAATGACTTCACCTAAACCAAACCTTTCTCTGGAACTTTGTTGTTACATTTCCTTTCTGGCTGCTGCTCCCACCTGGGTTTAGGTGTGGACCAAGGTTACTTGCAAATCTGCTGTGGCTTTTCAGAGCTGTGCTGTGAAGGAAAACACTCTGAAATTCAGCTTATCCTTCTGGGCACCCCAGAATGGACACTTAGCATCAGTGGAGATATTTTAAATCCAAGAATTCCATGTTTTCACTTTTCAACTGAAACACTGTTGGCTTTTCTCTGACATAAACGTGAGGAAATGTATTGGAGGGTTCACATAATTTGCAACAAAGGATGTGCAGGACCACACGTGAAATGAGACCTGAGCAGCTGCTGACAGGTGCTCAGTCATGGAGTGTTGGGTGTTCTGAATTAGGTTGTTTGATTTCAGTACACACTTTGGTTTTGCTTAATTTTGAATCAGATGTTTGAATCTAATTTGGACTTAAAGCTGCGTTGCAGTTGGGATACCTGGGGAAAAATACAGTGATACCTTTATCTTTGTCCCTGCACATGCAGATGCAGAAACGTGCACAGGGGGTTGTTGGTGTCCTTGCACTGGAAGAGATTTGTAAAATCTTAAAATGATTTCTGTTGAAACCTCAAATCCCACCCAGTGCCACCCTGCCATGGGCACCTCCCCCTGTGCCAGGGCCTGCCCACCCTCCCAGGGAACAATTCCTGCCCAAAATCCCATCTAAATTTACCTCTGTCAGTGGGAAGCCATTCCCCCTTGTCCTGTCACATGTAAATAATCCCTCTGCATCTTTCTTGTTCGCTCCCTTCAGGTACTGGAGGGTTTCAGTTGGGTCACCCTGGAGCTTTCTTTCTCCAATCTCAGTTCTCACAGGCTTTGTTTATATTGAAATATAACTGAGCATAGTGGATGTCAGGGTGGAGAAGTTTTTTTTACTGTTTCACACTATGTAAATTGTGATAGTGTAAAAAAAACCCCAAATAACCAAAACCTCAATATATCAGTGATAACAATAGATTCTTAATTAATTGTATTTATTGTAGTTCCTGTTGAGCCTCTTTTTGACGGTCTGGGCTAATGGTTGTGTGGCATATCTAGTTTACAGGACTCTGGTGGCCTCCTACAGAGCTCTTTACTTGTGTGGCCAGGCAGGGTCAGGGATCAGGGGAAGGTTCCACCCCTGAGGGTGCTGGCACTGCCCAGGCTCCCCAGGGAATGTTCCCAGCCCTGAGGCTGCCAGAGCTGCCAGGGATGCACAGGGTGGGGTTGTTGGGGTGGACTGATGATCTGTGTGGGTCCCTTCTAGCTCAGGATATTCTCTGATTCTGTAAGCTGGCTGCTTTCTGAAAGCCCCTCAGACACTAATTAGTTTGTTATTATGTTGATGAACCTGATGGAGTGCTCCTGTGAGCCTGGGTGCGCGGGAGGAGTTACGCATCTCTTCCTGGGGCTCTGTTTGTGTGCAGAAAGTCCAGAGCCTTCAGGAGTCAGGCTGACAGTGCAGCTGTGGGTAAGCTGTGCCCTGCACGTGTGGGTTGATCACATCAGTCTCAAGGCAGTGCAGCTTCAGGGGCTCCCAGACGAGGCTGGGGTTGGTTGTGGCGGGTGGACAAAGCCCCGCTGCAGTGGCGGGTGCGGCCCTTTCCCAAACTCTGCCAATCCTCCCTAGGCCACACCAATGGAGCACATTCAGGGAGCCTGGAAGACCATCAGCAATGGCTTTGGACTCAAGGATTCTGTCTTTGATGGCCCCAACTGCATCTCCCCCACCATCGTGCAGCAGTTCGGTTACCAGCGCCGCGCCTCTGACGACGGCAAGATCTCGGACACCTCCAAAACCAGCAACACCATCCGTGTCTTCCTGCCCAACAAGCAGCGCACCGTGGTGAGTCTGTGCCCCCTGCAGCTCAGAAACACTTCCTGCCCCAAAGCTGACACTGGCGTGTGCATCTGGCACCACAGATGCTTCAGAAGGCTCTTGCTGGGGTTAAGACCAGCAGCAGTTGGTTGGTTTTACAGGATATATTTTATTTCAAACGCGTGCTGTATCTGTATTTTGAGAAGCTGTATTGCTCTGCCTCAATGCTGTGAATTTTCTAATGGACGTGATGGATTTTCTAATTCCACAAGAAAAGTCATTGCTGGCTGACCTAAACAATGATGCCTGTGTGACGCTTCTGTCATTTTCCTCTCTTGGATGCCCACAGTGAACCCCCAGTGGGGGTTAAAGCTGAAGTGAAACTTCTTGAGGGAACACTTCTGTTCAGTTTCTTGGAGCTAAGTGTACCTAATAATAGTCTTACCCAAGGTTCCCTGAAATCTAAATCAAGCCTTTTTCTCTGCTTAACATAACTCCATTTGCCTGCATTTCTATTCCTTCTATAGGCTGCCTGCTTGTGTCAAATCCTGTTTCGTAGAAACTCATTGTTAGAAACCGAAAAGTTAAAAAATGGCTTCAGAATGTCCTTTGCCAGGAGTACACACAAGTGCACTTTGTGCAGAGTTCCTGGAATTCCTAAAGAAAATGAGAAAATGGTCTTCCTTTTTCGGAAAAGCTTAAAGAAATTGTTCAGTCTCTGCCTAAGTGTTTAGTTGTTTTTTTTCCCTTTGGTCACAGGTGAATGTGCGAAATGGGATGACCTTGCATGACTGCCTTATGAAGGCACTGAAAGTCAGAGGTCTGCAGCCAGAATGCTGTGCAGTTTTTCGACTTCTTGCTGAACCAAAAGGGTAAGAGTGAAACTTCCTCCCAGAGAATGCAAAAATCTTGGCTTTGGAATAGCAGCAGTAGTATTTTCTTCCCCTCTAACTCATTTCTTTTGAAAGCAGTTTGCCTGTGAACACTTTGTGTTGCTTTCCTTGCCCCCTTCTAGAGTAACTGTGTCAGCTTCCTGTGTATTGGTAATTTCATTTTTGCTTTAAAGCTAAATATTGAAAATACTTAAAATGGAGGTGTTTGCTCAAGTGCTTGCAGCCCCTTAGTGAGGGTTTTGCCATGCTCTAGATGAAGTGATGCCTTCCTTCATATTTGAGGTGCATTTCTGTAATTGGGGAATTCAGTGCCAGGGATTCCTAGCCCGCTTCCCTGAACGTTTCTGTGTACCCAGTGTGAAGGCTCTGCATTCCTCTACAACTTCCCAGTGTTTGGATTTCAGTCTCACTTCAAATATTCCTTATTTTTTTGTAGGAGCAGGAATGCTTCTATGATTGTTTTACAAGCTGAGGGAGTGAAGGTGTCTCAGTGAGTTAATACACTCAATTTCACACCTCCTAAGGCTTGGGCTTAAGGCTCCCTGCAGCCTCAGGCAGTTGTGGGGTTTCATCTCTGAGCAGCTGAGGCCATTCTGGGGTCACCAGTCAGTGCCCAAGCAACCAATAAGAGCTTTTGTGTTCATTGGGTCTCTCACTCATAATTTCTGTTATATTTGTAAGGGTATTTCTGTGACTCCATTAAAGCTTCCAGGTGCTTTATGTCAAATATCTTAAAATAAATAACACGTTAAAAATTAGCAGAAAAAGAGGTGACTTGCAATGCATTCCAAGTTGCTTCTGATTTTTTTGAGTGAAAGATCTATCTAGCTCACTGTAAGAGGTTAGCTGTGCTTTTTTGGATATTTGTTTTCAGTTGACTCAAGAAAACTTCCACAACAGAATTGTTGATGAGGCCAGACTGATGTCCAAAGTGATTTTGTTGTCCCCGTTTTCTGTTTCAGAAAGAAAGTGCGTTTGGATTGGAACACAGACGCTGCCTCCCTGATTGGAGAGGAGCTGCGAGTGGACTTCCTTGACCACGTCCCACTCACCACACACAACTTTGTAAGCTTTTCCTGCTCTGTATTCTGGGGTGGATTTGATCAATTGAACCACAGATTTGGCCAAAGAATGTTTTGGGCATTAGACAGCTTTTGGCTTTCTGGATATAGGGATTTTCAGAGGTTGATTCCTTCACCCCTGTTGCCCACAAATTACATTCCTGAAGTATCAATGTGCAGTGAAATGCCAGAATTGTATTTCTTACACTGTCTTTCTTACACTTTCTTACACTTTCTTACACTTACACTTTCTTACACTTTCTTACACTTTCTTACACTTTCTTACACTTTCTTACACTTTCTTACACTTTCTTACACTTTCTTACACTTTCTTACACTTTCTTACACTTTCTTACACTTTCTTACACACCCTAGGTGTCAGAGACTGTCAAAGCTCACATTGTGCATATTCTTTACAGGTGTGATGATTGCCATTTTGTATAAATACCTATGTCTGTAACTGTTGTGGTAAGATAGCCAAGTGTCTTTAAAGTCCAGAAAAGGGAGTAAATTTGCATTTTTCAGTCTCTGGCTCATCAGTCAGAAAAGGCTGGATAAATTCAGCAGCTTTATTGGACTGATGGCCCAATATTTATTATTTGTACTGGATATTCAGTATTTATTCAGTTCATTATGGAGGTCATGACATTATTTTGTCAGCTGATGCTGCCTTGTAATTTGACAGAGTGTAATATGGGGGAATGAAAGACTTTACTTGGTAGTTCTTCTCAAAAATGGATTATTTATTCCATACAAAACAAATAAGTAGAAGGTGGTTTTGTGTTTTGTGGGTTTTTTTAATTAAAAATTAAAATTTATCAAAGAGATAATGCCCAACTCTAACAGTTTTACCTTGCATTATTGTCTTCTCCCTGGGAAGGAACTCTGTTCCCATATTTTAGCTTTTTGCTTGTTTTCTTCTAGAAATACATCGTGACAATCCTAAATCCTAGAGGATTGTCATTTACATCCATTAGAAAGGTTAGGATTGATTTACAAAACCTGAAAGTCACTGTACTTCTATATTACACTTAAAAAAAAAACTACAGAAAATATCAAATGCAGTTGGTCAGCAGTAAAATAAATATTTTTCTCCAGATCTGAAAGAATCTGAAATATGGAGGTTTCCTCTCCAGTAGTTTCTGGAGGAAGAAACCCCTTGGTTAATTTTGGTATTTTTCATGCTTCAGAAGCTTTTAAAAAAAACAAAGTAGGCTGCCATTTAAAAAAGTAGAAATTCCTTAGATTGTTTTGATTACTAAGGAATTTATTTCTCATGCAAGGGATATTGGCTAGTCATAAACACCAAGAGTTTTGACTGACAAAAAAAAAAATGAGGTGAGCCTTCCAGTCTGATCCCTTTTCACCTCTTTGGTGCTGCTGAAAAGAGACAAAAACCTCAGCTCTTGGCTTACACAGCTCTGTCACCTTGCTGAGCAAAAAAATTGCTTTTGCGTTTGACAGAGCAGTTGTCTTTTTTTTTCCCCTTGGTGTGTTTTTTTTTTTTTTTGTAAATAAAGCCTTCAGTGTTTCTAAACTTCCCAGGTTTCCAACCAACCTGGAAATCCATGCTAGAATATTTGAGTGTGTTTTAAGCTCAGTGGCAGCCTGGGGGCTCTGACAGCATTTGAGCATGGTGTCCTGGGGTGACTTTGTGATGTTGAATTGTATCCCCATTCCTCTGTTTAGCCCACAAATGAGTTTTGTACCTTTAAGGCTGGCTCTGAGAGCGAAGGGAGGGAAGGAAAAGCAGTGTTTTTTTATTTCTGTCGGGCTCTGAAGATCCAAATCTTGGTTAATGAAGAGATAATTAGCTCAGATTAATCACTTGCTGTGTTTTGCAGGCTCGGAAGACATTTCTGAAGCTTGCCTTCTGTGACATCTGCCAGAAGTTCCTGCTCAATGGCTTTCGGTGTCAGACGTGTGGCTACAAATTCCACGAGCACTGCAGCACCAAGGTGCCAACCATGTGTGTGGACTGGAGCAACATCAGGCAGCTCTTGTAAGGACTGCTCCTTTCTCGTGGCAGCAGCAGTGCTGCTTTTGTAGCTCTGATCACAGAGACCCTGCTGGGTTGTTGGGAAGGAGTCCCTGTGATCAGTGTGCAGAATTGTGGATTGATCTTGTGAAACAGCCAGCAATGAGTGTCTGTTCCCAGGGGAAAAGGCCGTGCACATCAACTGCATTTTGTTCTTGCTCTGGGTTTTACTGTTCTGGGACAAGCAAATCAACACCTTGAATGACCAGGCAGTTGCTGCAGTGTGCCCTCTCTTTGAACAGGGGGACAGCAGTTCCTCTCACACAACACGTGTTAGGAATAAACCAGGCCACGATTCAGTTGGATTTTAGCTGCTGGAAACCTTAGTGTTGTAATACCTCAGCTTCTGACACTGGTGAATGGTGAGAAAACAGATGGAGGATAATGCTTTCCTAATACCAGTTACAAAAAGTTGAAAATTATTATGTTAGAAGTCCTTTTATGCAGAAGTGGTAAAGCCTGTAATTGTTTTTATGTGTCTTAGTGGTTGTATATTTTTTTTTTTTAATAACTAAAGTTGGTCATGTAGTTCTGCAATTGCTGATGCTAAGAGAGTGCAGGACGACTTGTGCCACTTGCTGCTACCTGCCTTTAATAGAACTTAATTGTGTCAAGTACCCTTTCAGGAAAATCTCAAATCTGATATAAAAAGATTTTGTCTCTCAAGTTTCAGAAGAGCACGTGAAAGCTTTCTTTGGGAGTCTGAAGGCAGAGCTTTTAGCTGTACACAGAGGAAAAACACAATGTAGAGATAGGAATGTGTTCATGAACTTAATCATGCTGCAAAGAAACAGCCCTTTAAAATTTCAGCTTTCAAGAGCATTGTACAGGAGGTAGTGTAGCAGTTGAAATTGTAATTGTTTTTGTTGATATTTCAGATTGTTCCCAAATTCAAATATCAGTGACAGTGGTGTCCCTGCACTACCTCCCTTGACAATGAGACGGATGCGGGAGTCTGTCTCCCGGA
Source organism: Bombycilla garrulus (assembly GCA_013400315.1). Classification (NCBI taxonomy): domain Eukaryota; kingdom Metazoa; phylum Chordata; class Aves; order Passeriformes; family Bombycillidae; genus Bombycilla; species Bombycilla garrulus. The sequence continues at coordinate 136,017 of VXBU01017020.1, read as the reverse complement.
TACCTGTTAGGTAAGCTTGTATTTCCTGTCATTTCTCTTTTGGGAAATACACTTCTTTCCAAACAATCAATCTAAAGACCCCCAGCTCCTCCAAAGCAGAGCAATCTGAGAGAAAGTTGGGGTGAACGTGCAAGGCAGCAACACCACTTCATCACAGGCGATTCTTCCTTGTTCTTAGATCCGCCAAAGCATTGATTTGAGATTTTGTATTTTTAAGTCTTAGCCTTAAAAATTTAAGGTAGAATATTAAAGGCTTTTTGGAGACCTTTGTTTTCCTGCCTAAGAAAATCCAAGGCTCCCTTTTGGTATTTTTGTGAGTTAACTTGATCTTATCTGCTCAGGTAGTGTGCATTGAGGGTTTGTGTCTCACGGTGGATGGTTCACATCCATAACTAAAATAATGCTCTGATATTATGATGACAGATAGGAGTTTAAAGAGAACAATGGGAACTGGAAATATGCTCCTCTTAAAGAAAACCTTGAGACCCAAGGAGAACATTCCTGTAGTTTTAAGTGCTGAAATGAAACTTGTGTCCCTTTCCTGGGGGCCTGTCCCCTGACCCTAACATCTGCCTGTATTCTTTCCCTTGAAATTCTAGAGGCTGAAGAGAGCAGGCCAGCTTTTGTTTTTTTCTGCACCCATTTGAAAAATCTGGTCAGGAATGAGGCACAGAGCACGTAGCTGACTTGTAAATGGTTCTATGTATTTATTTCTTTATTTTAATGGGAACTGCATCAGGAATTGATCTTTGCAGTCTTACTCTTCTTTCCAGTGTTGTTGAACAGTAACTTATTAACTTTATAGATGTTTTGAGGGGTTTTGTGAAGGCTGGCCCATTTCAGTTAAGATGCATTTGTGTTTTGGAATCCTTATGGTCTGAGTGGCCTTAGCTGTGATTTATAACTCTTTGTTGAGCTGGATTTTAGTCTTGGCCTCCTTTTAACTGGTGTTGGGTTTCATGACTTCCTTGCTGGCTGTTCTGTGCAAACCATTGAACAGTCTTGCAAAGCTTTACAAATTCAGAGCTTAGCTCTTAAGCTGTGCATTTAACAGGCTTGAAGTGAGCAGTTGGTTTAATTTCACAGTCCTGAATTCGTCTCTCAGTGCCAGTGTTTTGTCAGTATATTCAATGTGATTTGATGGGGATTGAGGTGAACTGGGGTAAAATTTGTAACAGCAAAAACAGACCTCAGCTAAACACACTAATTTAAATCTGTGAGCTGACAAGATCTTCAAGTTTTTCAAATTTATTGCTTAAATTAAACTGGGAGTGATTCAGCTGACCAAACAGTTAAGTTGATGTGTAAAGCCCAGCTTTTTCTCTGCTTGCAATTGTGTGTATATTGCTTTTGGACGGGTGACATTCAGCACTGTTTTTCACTTGCCGGGGGGGAAAAAAAAATAACCACAACTCTCCCTTTGTCTCTGTTTCCTTCTCAGCTCCCAGCACAGGTATTCTACACCTCATGCCTTCACTTTCAACCCATCCAACCCTTCCTCTGAGGGCTCTTTGTCCCAAAGACAGCGCTCCACATCCACGCCAAACGTGCACATGGTCAGCACCACGATGCCTGTGGACAGCCGGATCATCGAGGTAAGGCTGGGGCAGAGAGCAGGGGGCTCAGCTAAAGCTGCCACTGCCCACTCACGGCCACTGGGGGCTTCTCCTTCCTGCCTCTCTCATCTGCTCACTGCTTCCTCAGCTGGCTCAGTGGGGGAGAGTTTAGGAGACACATTTGTATAAGGAGTTAATAATGAGTTCTTGCAGTCTATCAACTTTGCTGGAGTAATCGGTGAATTCTAGAGGTGTATAAAGATCAGTTAACAATTAAGATCAGTTTGGTGAAGAAAGGCTTTTTAGACATGTCTAAAAATGTTCTTCCAATTTTAAAAGTCTGCTTTTGTGAGGGGGCTGGTGTTAACTTTAAATCAAATTAAAGGTGCCCTAAGTCTGTGTGTAGTTCTTGGCCTTGGAATGCTCAGGTCAGAGCTTCCTGGTGATCTGCTTTGTGCCACACCTGTATGGAATTAATGACAATTCTGGGCCTGTGGGCTGGAGCCAGCTCTGACCCTATTTCTGCTGTTCTTGGCCTTCAAGCACCTTTTTCTTGTATTTTCCTACCTTAGACAGGCAGTGAGGGACAGCTCTTGGAAATCAGGCCTAAAGTGGTTGGGTTTCTTTGTTTTGTTTTGTGATTACCTTAACAAACTGCTGTGCAGGAAAGGCTGGCAGAACAAAGTGCTGAGCTGCAGGACTCACCAGGGAGAGCAGGCACTATCTGTTGCCTTTGCCTCTGGAATAGTTTAAAAACTCTGGGGGCCAAGCAAAAAAAGCCTTTGACTGCTGAGTTCACCTGCATCTTCAGCTGGTAACTTGTGTGAAATGTGAAGATGCTCTGAAGCCAGTTAGAGAATTCCTCTGGGCCTTGGCAACAGAACACAAGTGCCCTGCAGCCCCAGGAAGCATTTTTGGTCAGAGGCTTTGTGTCAGCTGTGTTCGTGGGGAAAGGTGTCCTCCCCTTCTCTTTGTGTTTCTTTGGCTCCCAGCCCTTTTTGCTGCTTCAGAGGCCTGGCTGACCATCTTTGAATGGCACAAACCACAATGAAACACTCAAGAAAATCTGAATTACTGACCTTGGTAGAGTGATGAGTCTTTAAGGAGACATTGCTTTCTTTATTCTCAATGCAGAGCAGTAAAGACAGAAATAGTTTCTATTCTGGCTACTCACATTATCATAAAAATACTTAAATACTTGTTATGTCCTAAAGGCTTTTAAAAGGCCCCAAAGGAATGCAGAAAGAAAGTAGCAGAGACTTTCTAGTACACCAGGAGAAAAACCATCATAAAAGTGGTTTACTGAACAATAGATCCTAGTGAACCTCTGGGTTTGAGCAGGAATACTTAAAAAATTTACTGCACTTAATTATCAATTATCAAGCACATTAGATTACTTTTTCTTTCATTTAGCCTAACATTTAATTTTTAAAAATACTTTTTTATACTTCCTCTGTTCTTTTCTTTTATCTCTTGCTGTGTTGGCCTAGAATAACAGCCTGAATGCTTCTCCCAGCTCCTGGTGCAGACGCTTTTGTTTGAGGGGAAGAGTAGGTATTTCCTTGGTGCTTTTGTTTTCTTGTGATTAACAGGATTGCTATGACTTGTAAGCTATGGCAGTGTCCATGTGAAGTGTTTAATCTGGAGCTGATTTGATGAGGATCTTTCCAGCATGTTTATACTCAAATATTGAGGCTGTTGACTGGAAGAGGCAAATTGATAAAGAGCTTCATGTTTAGTTTAGCTGGCTGAATTCCTCCTCCTCTGAACGTGAATAGGCTTGGATTAGAGTGCGTTGGGTCACACAGCCTTTAAAGCAAAACCTTCTCAAAACACAACCATTGTGTGGCTTTTTCCCTCTGGAAATGATTTTTATTGACTGTAGCCATCCAAAGCCCTGAGATTAAGAACAAGTTGTACTGTTTTTATTTCCCATCAAAGTAAAGTTGACAGAGTACAGCCCTGGGAATGGTGTTATTTGTGTCGTAAGAGCAGCTCTAAAGAACAGGGGGTTTGGTTTGTTTGCTATTGAATTCAGAAGCAAATAAGCAAATATTCAGATCAGGATTGAAGCTCAAAAGTACTTTTTTCAAAGTAAGAACTCCATATAGATAAATATGAGAAACAATTTAAATTCTTTAGTTATCCTTTGCCAGCTTCCTTGAAAGCAGTTACATTCTCAGGCTGATGTACAAAACCAATCACTGGTCATTCAGGTTCTGAAAGTTTTTTATTATCCTTAAATTGAACAAAATTAGTAAATTGAAGAGTTCTTCATTGGTTGTTCATGCAGATTTTAATCCACTCAGGTGTGGAGCAGTGGCAATCTGCAAGAATACTGTACTTAGTCCAGCCTGTGTGAATGCAACTAATTAGCTCAAACAATGTGTTTCATGACTGAATCTTTGCCAAGAATAATCTTAATTTGAAACTATGGAGTGGTATGTGGGCTTGTTCTGTCCTCCTGTGAAATCTTACATTTATTATTCTACTAATTAGTTAGAGAGTTTGAATTGACTTCTGTTAACTTTGACAGTGTTTAACCTCTCTGTAGTGCATGTTCTTGCTTTGTACTTACACAGTCCCTGGATATTTTCCCTTTCCTGTTTGTACTTTGGGATAATGCAAATGGCAGGTGAGAAAAGCTATGCAGTGCTGTTTGTCAGAGCTTAGCTCTCTCTTGTGCATGGCTGTAGAGTTGTGTTGTGCCCGTGGCATGAGGTGACACTTGTGGCACTGTCCTGGTGACCTGTGGGAAAACACTGCTCAAATGCCAAATTCTGTGTGGGAGTGTGCTTGGACGAGGAGAGGGGTTTGTGCAGGGGCACTGATGGAGCCTTTTTTGGGGGTTGAAGTAGTATGTGGTGTTATTTCACAATGGATATTGAGTTGGAATATTTGGGGGGTGGTTTAAAGCCCTACTTTGAGCCCACAAAGCTGTTTGGGAGTTGTCCCCTGGGGACAGAGGCCATCCCAGGAGCTCTGTCCACACCTGGAACACGAGCATGAAGTGCAGGGGGAATGCAGACAGTGTTGCTGCTGGTTCTTCTTGTTCTGTGTCCTTTTTTTTCTCTTTCCTTTTTGGTAGCAGTCCTTTCAGTACGCTGTGAATCTCTCCCCTGTTTTGTAAGAATCCACAAACTGCATGGGTTTCCTGCAGGATTGGTGTGATGAGCAAATCCCCAGTCCTGTGTTGCACTTGACCAAAACTGGCCCAGCAATTTCCACAGCAGCCCTGCTTGTTCCTTTGTGTGCTCTCACATTTGTTAACTTCATTTTCCATCTTCTCTGTTGCAGGATGCAATTCGAAGCCATAGTGAATCAGGTATGGGTTCAAAAATGAAACATTTTCTAATATGATTTGATTTGGTTGTTTTCTTGTTCATAAACCGTTTTCTTCTATTTCTGTCTTAAAGCCTCACCCTCTGCTCTGTCTGGAAGTCCTAACAATATGAGCCCAACTGGCTGGTCTCAGCCTAAAACCCCAGTCCCAGCCCAAAGAGAGAGAGCCCCTGGATCTAACACACAAGAAAAAAACAAAATTGTGAGTGTGGTGATATTTGTTTTAATTAAAAAACGAGTTAAACTATGCTGGGAGGAGTGGTGTGTTGGGATGCATTTGTGCACTAAAAGTGCAGGTAACCTTGGATTGCTCTGCACTGTGTATACAGAAGCAATTAAATTGTAATTAATTTGGGAATGATGGCACTATTGCCTTGGGTTATAAATGCTCAGAACAAAGTGTTCTGGGTTGCAAATGAATTCCAGGCGGTGGTGTGACATTGTCAGTGCAGCTCCAAGGATTGCCTATTAAATTTTTAGAGGTTGCATCTTTTTGGTTCAGTTTTAGTGTATTTAAAATTTGCTTTATTAGCACTATTTGAACTGCGTTGTTTCCACACAAAGTGGATGTTGACAACACCTTCATTTTCATTGGAGGGTCACGTGTCTCAGGGAAAAACAGATTTTACAAAATGCAACTTTTCCCTCAAAGGTTTGATTTAAACTTAGGAGTGGGGGGGAAAGAAAGAGGAATTAGAATAATTGATAATAACTTGAAATTTTTGAAGGCTTCTAAAAGCTTTCACAATGAAAATACAGTTGCTTAGTGAGATTCACAGTTTTTGCTCACTTAGACATTTGAGAATTTTGCTCTCATCTTATTTTGGCTTATTCCATTTAAATATGTAAGAGTTCCAGAATTTTAGTATTGTACTTTTGAAGAATCCACTTTCTTATGTAATTCAGATGTTTTAAAATAATTGATCATAAAATATATGTTCCTTTTAGGATCTCAGATTAGGGTTTAATTTTCTGGTGCAGACTTTCCTGATAAACAGTTCTAGACATCCAAGAAAATGTGGTGATTTGTTGTTTGGGATTTTTACTAAAAACCCACCACCCCTCTGAAACTGAGGAGAAAAACAAAAATCCAAACTGCAGGACAAACCCCCCCCCAAGGCTTTTGATCATCTTCCTTGTGTGAAGGAAGTGATTTAAATTTTTTTGTGTGTATAATATAAGTGATTAAAAACGAAATCCTTGTGAATTGTTGTTGCAGAGGCCTCGTGGACAGAGAGACTCCAGTTATTACTGGGAAATAGAAGCCAGTGAAGTGATGCTCTCCACCAGGATAGGCTCAGGCTCTTTTGGGACAGTTTACAAGGGCAAGTGGCATGGTGAGTCTTGATCTGGGGGGACAGCAGCCCAGGGAAAGTGGATTTAGGGGTGCTGGGTGCTCATCTACCACCAAGAGAAAATGAATTTAGGGGTGCTGGGTGCTCATCTGCCTCCAGAGGCACCAGGCACAAACAGGAGCTGCTTTGTAAGAGCAGCACTGGAATTAAAGCAAAGCACAGACACCAAAACCTGAACCTCACAACTGCATCTCCATTTCCACTCCACTGATCTCTTCATTCCCGTGTTCCACACCAGCTTGCTTCTGAAAAGGGTTTATTTTCTATTAGCTGGGAAATTCCACAGCCTGCTGTTAAATGATGTTTCCCTCCTCTTAAAACCTTTGTGGTTTAATTAGCATGCTTCATTTGAAGGTGAGGTGGAAAGGAAATCAGCATAAATTGTGGAGTTTTTTCAAGGAAAAAAATGCTTAATGTGAGAGTTTGATCTGTAGGTAGTGGAAATATTTTGAAACGGACACCCTGCAGAGCTGCAGAAGTTGTTTCCAAATTCTTGCCTTGTGATTTGGAAAAGAAACACACAGAAACCCCTTCAGGCCCTAATTTAAGTAGCAGTATTTTCAAAAAAAAAAAAAAAAAAAAANNAAAAAAAAAAAAAAAGCTGACAAAACAAATCTGTAAATTTACCTGCTGCCCTCTATTTTTAATGAGTAAATACTTGCATGTCTCAAAGCCCAAATGCTGTCAGCAGCAAGGGAAGCACTATTGTTACACTAAAAGTAATGAACAGTTTCTAATTTTGATTGTGGAACTGAAATGGGATACAGAAATGAGGAGGAAAAATAAGTTCGGTAAAATTTTGTAATAAAAAATAAATTCATACTAAGATTTATTTTACTGGAGCATTTACACCTCTTCAAGTATCAAGAATTAAATAAGTTCTGCATGAGGGAGAGGTGTTGGGTTTTCTAATGTGCTCAAATGAAGTTTATATATATAAGCATCCCAATATTTAAATTTGATAATAAAACCACAAAGGTGTGTGTACATATGTTCTGCAAAAAGCATTCTAGCCAAACATAGCCCCTAAAATTAGAAGGGAGGTGTGTGAATAATTAATTAATGGCTTTTTCCATTAGACTGAAGTTCAGCTAAATTAATTAGTTGATACCACAGAGATTTGTCTGCAGGGAAACCTTGACCTTTGTACAAATTAGCAGAGGTGTGCTGTGCACAGGAGAGGAATTTGAATGACCTTGTTTATTAATGTTATTTGGAAGGGGAAAGGAAAGCTGCATTTTCAGGAACTTCTGTGATGATTGTTCTTGCAGGGGATGTAGCAGTGAAGATCCTAAAGGTTGTAGACCCAACCCCAGAACAGTTCCAGGCTTTCAGGAATGAAGTGGCTGTCCTGAGGTGAGTTGGTGTTTCACTGATAAATCCTGATAGCCCAGGTGCTGCATTTTACTCCCAGCCCTCCTTGGCGCCTTCTGGCCCAGTATTCTGTGTGTGATGGGCACAAAAAGCAGATTTCCAGAGAAGAATCAAAAAAACAGTCATAATTCAGAGTGTTTTTGTGCTCTCTTAACACCCACTTTGTTCAGGCCACACTGGGCAGTAAAAGGTGAGGATTAAAAAATTCTGCCCTGGTTCTCACCACCGGACAACACTTGAGCTGTTCCGCTTCAAATTGCAACATAATAACTTTTTTCCTCTTAATCTCCTCATTTGATAATTCCTTTAGGGTTTATAATTTACCCTTTGTTTTCCTCTTGGGATTCAGTCTTCTACCTGAAGCTGGCACTTTGTTCCAACTTTCAGGGTGAATTCTGTCATTCCAATACCTTCTAACACCACTTGCAAGTGTGACTGTTGCTTATTGATGTCAAACCATTGGAACTTTCAGAGATCCTTTTCTTAAATGTTGATTTTTAAATAACTAAAAGGAAATATTGTAATTAAAAAGCAAAAAA
>VXBU01017020.1:113213-127269 GCA_013400315.1 Bombycilla garrulus | reverse complement strand
TGCTGGGATACAGAAATGGGGTGCCAAGGAAAGACTGTGCCCTCAGCACTGGCCCTGCTGGGTGTCCCTGCCTGCCCAGGGTGCACAGAGTGCTGGAATGGCCAAAATGGGTGTGAGGGAGAGACTGTGCCCTCAGCACTGGCCCTGCTGGGCGTCCCTGCCTGCCCAGGGTGCTGGGATACAGAAATGGGTGTCAGGGAGAAACACTGCCCTCAGCACTGGCCCTTTGCCTCTGCTCAGCTCCCCTGCCTGACCAGCCCTCCAGAGTGCTGGAATAGCCAAAATGTGGTGCCAGGGAGAGGTTCTGCCCTCAGCACTGGCTCTCTGGCCCTGCACAGGGTGCTGGAATGGCCAGAATGGGGCACCAGGGAGAGACTGTGCCCCCAGCACTGTCAGGTGTAGTTGTGCTTTGATTTAGTTCTTTTTCCCATGGGTTCTTGCCTTAGCTCGTGCCTTTCATCACTTGGAGTTCCTCTGTTTTTTCTGCCTTTACAGCTTGAGGTCTTGCTGTAGTGCAGAGATGAAATCCTGTTGTAAATCAGCACGAAGGGGCTTTTCCTCCCCTGTTACTGGAACGCTGCAGCGTTTGGCACACGCTGGCTGAAGCTCTGTGAGATGGGGTGGCTGCTCTGTTCCCCAGCACTCACCAGATGGATCTGGAAGCATTTCCAGCTGTCTGAGTTGCTCCAGGCCCCAGCTCTGCTGTCAGCCCGTGTTCTGATGCTGGGAGCACAGAAGCAGCTGCTGCTGCCAGGGCTCGTTCATTTTGTACCTCAGGGCCCAAGTTTCCAGTGAAACCCCAGAGAACTGGGACGTGGGAAGGGAGGGAGTTTGGAAAAGCCAGCTGCAGCACAGGACACAGATTTCATGGGTGTGAGGACAGTCCTGCTTTTCCAGGGTTAGTGGAACTTGTGCCACTCCCTCCTGACGTTTCTTTACTGCACTGAGCACAGCTCCAGTTCTTTGTTCCCAGAGGTGTGTGAAGGGGCTGGGTGTGGAATAAACTGAATAAACAGTCTGTGGGGAATGAAAATGCTCTTTGTGAGCAGCCCTGCTAATGGCTCTTCTGCTCTTCCCTTCACAGCTATTTACATGCAAAGAACATCATCCACAGAGACATGAAATCCAATAGTATCCTTCCTGAACCTTGATTTTCTGCAGGGAGGCAGTGATTTATTGTTCATGTGGAGCTTTCCGTGGGGGTTGCAATAGCTATTTTAAATATATTTACATATATAACTAATAATAGGCAATCCCTATTGATGAGCTAGCAAGAACTTCCACAGAACATCTGTGCTTGTTTACCACACTTGGGATCAAGATGTGCAACAGTTGTGCTCCAGAAGTCTCTTATTTGACTTAAATGGGGTTTATTCAGTCCTCTGGTACCCAAATGCTGCTCTCCTCATTGATGGGAGGTACGTGTGCCTGTTCATCTGTGTGCACACATGGGTTTGTTTCCGTTTCTCGTGCATTTTTAATATATTTAGAACTTCTCACGTGACTGGCAGAAGTGAAGCCAAAAATCTTAATTTAAACTGAAGAAAAGGCAGCCTTTTACCATTATATTTCGTGCAAAAATATCTATTTAATAATGCATCTGGAGTGAAAATGTTGTGAGCTGATGTCTTTCACCTTGGAAATGCCTGCTTTTGGAATTACCAGAACATCCATGGATTTGCCAGCAGGAACTGGGGCTTCTTTCCATCAAATGTGAGCAGGATGTTTTGCAAATGTCATCATAAAAAAAAATCTGCCAAGTTCAGTAGTTCCAGAATATCAGTGAATTCCATTTTTAGTTCAACTAGAAAAAAAAAAAAACTGATTATTTTAGTGTATGGGAGGCTGGAAATTTGTGATTCCTAGTAATGACAATAATTTTTGTGAAATAAATTAGCTCTGCTCTTGATATAGAAATGAGAAGGGATCAGTCATGTTTGTATTTCTGAATTATCTTTCTCAACTTAAAACATTCCTAAGTGAAATTATTAAATGGTGTTTTCTTAAAATAACCCCAGCAAAGAAAGTGCTGGTATCAATAACAGACAAATCCATGAAGGAGATTATTACAAACAGTGTGGATGCATTTCCAGTTAAAATCATAGTAAAATCTCAGGAGATCTGCCAGAGAACTTTATGGAAATCATTTTATTTTGATACTTACTTCCTGTAATTGTTCTTTCCTTACTTTTCTTTTCTGAAGTCATGAGACTTCTGTGCTGTTTCCCTTTCTCAGTTATTTAAGGAGCTGCAGCCATGGATGGTAATGAGCTGTTGATTTCTGTCCTAGCTCACCATAAAGATAAAGAGTACTGGAACATCTGCTCTGCTTTAGTCTTAAATATTAGTTTAAGCATGGCTGCCATAAAATCCCATTTCCTTTGTTTCACATACAGCTCGCAGCAGCTTCAAATGAAACAAGCAGCACTTGCTAGTCAGGTCAGAATTACAGAGCTGTTGACTCAGTTTTTTTGCAGCTTCTTTAACAAAACTACAGATATATTTCTTCATGAAGGCCTCACAGTGAAAATAGGAGACTTTGGTCTGGCGACTGTAAAATCCAGGTGGAGTGGATCCCAGCAGGTGGAGCAGCCCACGGGCTCAATCCTGTGGATGGTGAGCACAACGTTCCCTGCTTTTAAATATTCCTCTCCTGCATCTGTGCCTTGAACCCTGTCCTGCTCACTGGAGTCTGGAAGTCCTGGGTAGGGTTTTATTCCAGCTGCAGGACAAGTTAAAATGGAAGTGCTGGAGGGATTAATTGTGCAAAGTGGGCGTCAGGCGCCCATGGATTCCCCACTGGGGTTTGTGAATTATTTTAAGTATTTAGGGCTGCCAGTATATCTGGAAATGCGTATTAAAAATATCAAGATGCTTGGCTAAGACTGTTTGGTGCTCTGTAAAATACACACATCACCTGAAACAAAGTTCTGCAAGCAGAAATGTTCCTTGCTTTTAAAAAATTGTGCAAAAAGCCAAATTTTTAAAATCTTTCCATGAAAGGATTTCAAACTTAATTTACCCAATGGTATGCAATGTATTTGTGTACTTGAAACAGACCTTGGGGGAAAAAAAACAAACACAAAAACCCTCGCATATTTGCTCATTGCAGGCTTTTTAAAAAAAATATATTTATTTTAGTCATTTATAGCCCATCTTTGCTGAGCTGTCATAGAAGGTTGTTTCTGTTTGCTGTGATCCCTTATTGTGCTTTTCATACTGTTCTACTTCAGTGCTTTGCTCAATAATTCTGAGGGAATTCTTTAGGAGGGAAAAACCTCTCAGCCAATGGGAAAGTTCTTGTGATGGTTCACACCTTGTTGTGTTCAATCATCTGGCACTATTTATTTTAAGGAGCTTCATAATTTTGCAAATACATTAAAATGTTCCTTGATTTCTTCCCCGATCTTCAATATGTGCTGTTTTGTGTTTGGCTTTCACATTTCCTGACTGTGTTTTGGTATCAATTTACAAGAGACTAGAATTTTGTGTTTTTCTCCTTTAACCTTGATACCAGTTTAAGAACTGATGCTGGAACTCAGGCTCAGTTCTGTGGAAGGTGTAACAGGAGTCAGTAAACGCTGCAAATCCAAATAATAATGTTTTTGTAATGGCAAAATGCTAGTTCAATTAAAGCATTGATTTTTTTGTTTTTTGTGTGCTCTGAACTGCTCTGATATTTTAATAAGATGTGGAGTAGCCCAGCCTGAACTCCTCCAGAGCTTTGAGTGAACTCATCAAAGATGTGGGGGGTGTACCCTGTGCTCACTCATTTCTGGCTGAGCTCGCTGTTTCTGCTTCCCAAATTCTTTCCCTCCTCTTGTGCTTTCTGCTTTCATTCATGATTTGTCTTTCCCTCCATGATTTGTCTTTCTTTTTTCTGCCAGGCCCCCGAGGTGATCCGGATGCAGGACAGCAACCCGTTCAGCTTCCAGTCAGACGTCTACTCCTATGGAATAGTGTTATATGAGCTGATGACAGGAGAGCTGCCCTACTCCCACATCAACAACAGGGATCAGGTGAGAGCCCTCTGGGAACACTCCCCTTCATTCCTGGCCCTGGCACATCCCCCAGGCCTTGAGAAATGCAGACTGGCTCAGGTGCTGTGGAGAACCTGCTTTGTTTCAGCAGTAAGTGTGTAGCTGAATGTCCACCTCAGTATTGACAGTGCAGGTGCTCAAAGGGAAAAAATGCCTTGTTTGTAAACATTTCAAGTGCCCTGTTAATTTATTCCCAGTTTGCAGCTTTTGCTGCACAGTAAAATACTGGTTTACACATTTGGGAAATTCCCATTTTGGTGTTAAATATGCTGCTGCTACATCAGGAAGATTAGATTTGGTGCTTTTTACTAAGGGGAAAACCCCAGTAAGCGTTGTCCAGCATTGGAATAGTGAATATTTATTTAGTTTTTCCAAAGCTGTGCTGTTACCCAGCCAGACCTGCAGGCTCTCTGGTGCCCTGTGAGCCTGGCTTTCACCCCCTGGGGGCACTGAGGCTGCCCAGCAGCGAGGCCCCTGTGTGACCTGGCTCTTGTGCTGCTGTCCTGCAGATCATTTTCATGGTTGGCCGGGGCTATGCTTCCCCAGACCTCAGCAAGCTGTACAAGAACTGCCCCAAAGCCATGAAGAGGCTCGTGGCAGATTGCCTGAAGAAGGTCAGGGAGGAGCGACCTCTGTTCCCTCAGGTGAGTGGGGTGTCCTGCACAGGAGCCCGAGGGTTTGTAGAGAGCCATCAGCACACGCAGGAGTCTGCTCAGAGAGAAGTTCTGGTTTGTAGGAAGTGCAGCCTGTGCCCTGGTTTTGTTTTTTATCTGTAATGCAGCTCTTTGGGTTGGACTTGCAGTTTGTGTGCAGGGCTGAACCAGGGCAGGTTCAACACCTGACCTAGCTAGAGATCAGCCAAGCTCCAACCTCACACAACAAAAGCCTGTCTCTGGATACCTGTTTTACTTTAGAGTAGGGTTGAGGGAAATGAGAGGCCACTCCTCCTTTCCTTCCCCGCAAACAAAATCCACAGAGGGATGTAAATTCATGGAGCAATTTTTGGTATTTTTACAAGGGATGCTTTACCTTTTCCTGTCACGATGGGGATGGGGAAGGTACTTTGTTATACTCATTAATTATGAGTAATTAATGAATTAAACACAAGTAATTTTGGAAAAAGAACTTTTTGCTTTTGCAGTCAAGCATTGTCTAGAAGGTTTGTTTAAATGTGGCAGAAGATGCAGTTCCTTCCCTGTTGCTCTACTGGAGGATGGGTTAGGTGCTCGTTAATTAATCCTAAGGTCTGTGGACTGATGTTGGGATCAAATCGCCCTCACAGCACTGACAGGGGTGGGCCGGGTTGGCTTCCTCCAGCTCTGGGTTCTCCGTGCCCCACAGAGCATTAAAATAAACCCTCAAGCTGATTGAACTGGGTAAGAATTGAAGGAGCACATTGAATGAGGGAGTGAACGAAAGTGTGAATGGTCCCACGTGCTTCCCCCTCCGCTGTTTCCCCAGATCCTTTCGTCCATCGAGCTGCTGCAGCACTCTCTGCCCAAGATCAACCGCAGCGCCTCGGAGCCGTCCCTGCACCGCGCCGCGCACACCGAGGACATCAACTCGTGCACGCTGACCTCCACCAGGCTGCCCGTGTTCTGAGCGGCCCCGCCCGGCCCCCAGGAGCAGCACCGGCTGCGCTCCCGGGCTCCTCCAGCAGGATCCTCCTCCAGCAGGATCCTCCGCGCCCCACCCGCGCCGAGGAGCCGCTGCTCGGCCGCACGGACGGCTCCTCGTTGCCTTTGCTACCGTCTCTTGTTCCGGGAGAGGTAACAGACTACGAATCAAGAGATCTATTACTATTTTTTTAATAGATGCACTTGAGCCTTATTTCCCCTTCCCAGAAGCGACGGCCGTTTTTGTGGCAGCGGTTCTGGCGGGGTTTGCTCTGTGCTCCCTCAGGTGGCTCTGAGGACAGGTGACGTTGTGGCGCTCTGCCCCGTGCCAAGTGCCACCTCACCCTGGGGACTCGTGCCTGGAGCGGGAAGAGGAATAACTCTGGAAATCAGCTCCTGCCCGAGAGCTTCACCAAGCCAATGAATTAAGTTCAAATGCTAATTCAACACAAAAATAGTTTTGCAATAGTTTTGCACATAGAAGAAAAACTCTTGCAAAAGGATGGAATCTGTTGTGAGTTGTCCTGCTCAGAGAAGGAGGTGAGCCAGTCCTGCTGGGGTGATTGAGAAGCCTCCCAGCTGCCTTTGGTACTATGGACTGTGGCTGCAGCCTGGGCAGGAACGTGGGGAGGGCTGGAGGGGCTGCCGAGGGCTCAGGGCTGCTCCCCCCTCTGCAGAGGCTGCATCCACCTGAGCCTGGCGGCCAAGAGATGCACTAGCAAGAGGAAACTGAGCATATACAGTTTTTCTTGTTGATTTGGGTTTTAATTTTGTTTTTATTGCTCCTGAGAAAATGCATTTATTGTAAGCCAAGGTTCTTCTGATTATCTTATTTTAATAAAATAAATTAAATTTTAGGTTTAAGATTCAATGTCATCCTTTTAATGTAGTCATCCACAGTTCTGAGGGAGACAGTCTGCATTTGGAAAACTCAAGAAATGACATTCTGAATCATTTTTTAAAAGTAACTGATAAATAACAGCAGTGCAAGTAAAAACACACTTGATAAAACAACCTCTACAATTCCAGTCACATGACAAGACAGTTTTTCTGTTTTGCAATGACCTTTGAGCAGCAGCTGCTTTGGAACCCCCCCATGGTGCCCTCAGGCTCTCTCCCTGCACCACTTTGGCTTTGCTTTCTCTTGTTTGTTGAGGTGCAGGTGAGCTTCTTGTGTTGGCTGAACTCTGGGGACGACAGGAATAGGTGGATGGATCTAAAAATGGATTTTTTCAAATAGCAGTTGGTGAAATGTGGTTGTTGGGGCACGAGTGGAAGCCCAGTTGGGGATTTTTTGGCTTTCTGTGGCGTCAGGGACTGGGGCCAGGTCCTGGCTGTGCCCTCTGGCACCTCCAAAGCTGCTGGGAACTGGGACAGTCCCTGGAATGCCCAAACTGCCCACAAAGCTCCTGGGGGAGGGAGGAGAGCCAGCCACAGCAATCACCTCCACTTTGTCCTCAGAATATTCTGTAACAACACTTCATCCCTGGCTGGTAACTGAGAATGCCCATAAGCTTTGCTTCCTAAATGGTAAACTGAGACTTGAAGGAGATTGCTCCATATAGTTCTGCATGGTTTTTAATAATATTATTGGTATTTGGACTGCAATTCTCTCTAAACATTATTTATTTCTAGTTTTCACTTCATTATAATAAGCTTAAAACATGGAAGAAAAAACCCCAGAAGAGGTAAGCTGCTTTTACTTTAATTCTGATTTCCCAAAAGAAACCATTAGCCCATGATTTTTAAACCAGATCGTGTGTCTCTTAAAAAAATTAGCTATTTTTGATAAGTAGGTTCATTTTAACCAGCACTTGATGTCTGATTAAATGAGAGGTGCTGAGTGAAGAACTTAGAAACTCAGACATTGTAGAAACTCAGACATTGTAAATCCCTGGGCAGCTTTGAAAAACAACTTATCTTTTTAATTTCAGACTACTCCTCATGGCTGCTTGGGGCAAAGTAGATCAGGAATGTCTTGTTTAAGGTAAAGAACATCCTCTCCATTTTTTTATTTTTTTATTTTTTGTGTGTGTGTGTATTCCTGACAATATTTATTTCTGGAAAAAAAAAATTGTATGCAGGAGCAGATGGAAATGAGTTTCAGTGGGAGGGTGAGGGCTGGGGAAGTATCCTGGGGTAGAAAGGGTGTTTGGGTGTCCTTGAAACATTCATCTTAGGGAGCGACAGCCCTCTTAGGGCTAATTTACCTGCTCCTCTGTAATTAGTGCTGACCAACTGCACTGACTGGACTGAGGAGCTTTGCTGGGCCAGTTGTACCAGGAACTGGGAATTGTTGCTTTTACAGACGCTGCCAGGGTTCAGATGAACTGTAGGGGGATAAGGATGGCAAAGTTGAGATGGATCTAAAAATGGAAGGGCACAGCTGGCAGGGGCAGAGGGGAGCAGCTCCTGCCCCACAGCTGCCAGCACAGCTGAATGGAGGCTCCTGGAGTCACTGCCTGGTGCCAGCTAAAGATGTGGCAATGCCAGGTTGGGGCTCCTGCTGTGACACCCAGATCCTGCTGTCACCACCCCAGGGATCCCTGGCTGCAGCAGTTTCCTGTCCAGCTCTCTCTGAACACATTTTGCTTCATTTTCCACCCCTGGTGGCCCAGGACTGTGACCATCACTGATGCACAGGTGCTGATTGCAAACCTTTCTGCTCTTGGCCTTTCTTTCTGACACATTTCTAAAGTATTATTTTTATGCTTTTATATTGCTGTAGGTAATAACCAAACCAGTTACACACCTGCCTTCCATTGCAACCAAACTGTTCTAAAACAGATCCCCCATCTCTGTTTGTATTTACAAACACTGCTCAGTGCCTCACTGAACCCCAGGTGATGTACAAGCACCTGAGTCAGTGACAGCTCATGCTCAGGTGTGTCCATGCTGGTGCTCACAGCCACTTGTGTGCACACTGAATTCTTGCTTTAACTGCACAGTTCATACAGATGGCTCAGCAGAACGAACTCCTGGTACCAGATTTCACAATCAAACTGCCCTTGCCACACCAGCAGGAATCACGTTTTGCACAAAGCCAGAATTCAGGAACAATTCAGTTACCTCAGCAGAGCTGTGCTTTAATCCCTCAGCTCTGCTGAGGACAAGGGGAATGGAGGCACTGAGCTGCTGCAGAGCCACTCCTGGGCTGGGGCAGGAGGAGTGGGACACCACTTCTGCTGCAGCTTGCGAGCTCCACTTGGTGCTGGGAGCTCAGCTCAGCTCTGCCCAGGGCAGGAGTCAGTGCAGCTGCGTTGGCTTCCAGCAGGAGCCACTGTTCAGGTGGTGCAGAACAGAGCTGGGAGCCTGGAGAGCAGCACCTGGAGAGCCAGGCCCTGCCCAGCCCAGCCCCACACACCCACAGAGCCACCACCCTGAGGTATAATGTACCAGCTCCTTTTGAAGGAGAAAACCATACACTGACTATTAGTCCCAGTGGGTTGTGCAGTTACACACTTAGCTGATTTAGTGGAGGAAAAAAACCCAAAAGCACCCAAACTCTATTTAGCAACAGTTCTTACCAGCTTAAGCTTCCACTGGACCTGTATTTACACTACCACTCAGCTCACAAGACAGCATATGTTAGGCCAGAGAGGGAGAAAACCCTCCTGGGATGAAGGGATTTTTCCATGCAGCCAATTTATTTTTTTTTTAATATATTTTAGTCTTTTGTTTTTGTTGTTGTTGCCATATAAAAACTATCTGAAAACTTGACCAGGACCGCACAAGTAAGCACCAGGGCCTGTTTTGTTCTACCTGTGCTGGAGAGAGTAAAAGCAGGGCTCGTGGCCAGCTGGGCTGCAGGGCTGGGTGTCACTGGGCAGCAGCAGGGTCCTCCTCAGCCCCCGAGAGGTGCATGAACAGCTCCCCCAGCTCGCTGACCTCGCTGTCGGCGCCGGGCGCGCCCCGGCTCTCCCTGTCCTCGATGAAATCCCACAGGCGCACGGAGTTGAAGAACTGCAACAGAGAAGGAGCTGCCTGAGCACCCCCAGCCAGCTCAGCTCACACCTTTCCTCAGTAAAACCAGGCAGAAGCTGAGAGCACAAAGCTGGGTTTGAGCTCGGGATGACAGCCAGGCTCTGTCCCAGAACAGGCACGGAGGTGACACAGCTGGGGCAGAGCCAGCGCCACCTCCTGAGGTTTTACCCTTTGTGCCAGCACAGGAGAGGAGCTCTGAGTACTGTGGATGAAAGCTTTAAGGGCAGAATTCCTGTGAGGAAAGGTTTGGACTGGTCGAAAAAACAAAGCAGTGATGTTTTGTAGTTAAGTTAGAGGTGCCTTCTGTCTCCAAGAACAAACCTTTGCCCAAGGCACACTCGAGAGGTGCTGCTGTCACCTGTCCTGTGTGCCAGCAGCCGTGCCCTGCAGGGAGCTCTGGGGCAGCAGGGCTCTCCCTGCACAGAGCTGAGCTGTTCCCTGCAGTTCTCAGGCTCAGCTCTGGTCCCAAGTGCCCTGCAGGGAGCTCTGGGGGCAGCAGGGCTCTCCCTGCACAGAGCTGAGCTGTTCCCTGCTCAGCTCTGGTCCCAAGTGCCCTGCAGGGAGCTCTGGGGCAGCAGGGCTCTCTCTACCCAGAGCTGAGCTGTTCCCTGCAGTTCTCAGGCTCAGCTCTGGTCCCAGGTGCCCTTTAAGGAGCTCTGGGGGCAGCAGGGCTCTCCTTACCCGCACAGTGCCCTCGGAGCTCAGCTGCTTCCTGGGCTTCTCGGGCTCAGCTCGGGTCCCGTCGGGATAAGCGTGCAGGTACAGACACTTCCCTCCAAAGGGACACGTTCCTTTCCCTTGCTCAAAGTACTTGCAGGGCTTCTTCCTGAGTCAAGCAGAAGAGAGAGGGTTGTTACTGCCTCCCAGCTGGAAGGAGATGCTCTGGTAACACAGCCAGAGCTCTGCCCTCCCGTGGCTGAGCTGAGAGCAGTGGAACTGCTCCATTTCCCTCCTGTTTGCTCTCCTCAGGCACCAACAGCCTCCCAGGCAATTATGGCTGAAGCCACACGAGGCCAATTTTGGCAAGTGAGCCAAAACAGCTCCAACGTTTGTGAGCACAGGGAGGCTGAAGAGCTGAACTACAATTACACAGCCACAGAAGGAAGCAGAAGTGTGAGCAGCCACGAGGAGCTCTCTGCAGAGTGGTCTGTAATTACATTAAGTTTAAAAATAAAGGCTCAGCAGTTGACTGAGTCTCAGAGCAGCTAAAGAACAACGTGAGGCATGTGGGTGGTTGCTGAGCTTACCCCACTCCCTGCTTAAACGCTTCAATCAGCTCATTCTTCTTCTCCTGCTCTTCCACCCAGTACATGCTGGGGATGACAAACTCGGAGATCACCCGGCACTCGGGGCAGGACCTGCAGAACCAGGCAGAGCAGAGACTGAAACCCTGCACAAAGCTGCCACAAGCAGTGAGGACCTCCTGAGAGACTGGGGCTCTCTGTCCCCTCAGGCAGCAGCCACCTCCTCCCCCCTCAGCACAGCACTTTGCTGGGAGTTCCAGTTGGAATAACCCGATTCAGGGCACCCAGGGCTCGTGGTGTTTGTTGACTTAAGCACAAGCAAGAGGGATTTCCTCAGTGTGCAGGAAAAAACCTGTGCTCTCTGGGTGCAGCAGGAAGCCAAAAACACAAATTAAGGTATCTCAGCAGTTTGAAATGCAAGGAGCCGATGGTCACTTCAATTTGGAGGAAAAGCTGTGCAGAAAAGTCTCTTTTGGTAGAAGACTGAAAATATTTCCCACCTTTTCTTCAGCATGTTTGTAATTTGAGAGATGCTTGAAGAAGGAAACTTCCCTAATTGGATATTTAAAATGGGAAAATGTTTGGAACACATTTTTCTGTGGAGCTAGAGGATAAAGGCATTTACTGAGACAGGCAGAAGTGTGGTTAGTGGGACATTTACCTGGAGCAAGCTGTAATTTAGGGAAAAATCCCCTAATTAAGCACACACATAGGAAAAAATGGAGTTTTTTGTTTTGCACACAGGTCGGTGCAAGGGGCAGAGCTTTGCAAGGTGCCAGCTGTTGCAGAGTCCACACAATCAGAGAGGGCTGAGCTGCTGCTGGCCAAACCTCCCTCTCAGGGCCACGGAACTGGGGGAAGTGGCACAAAGAACACTCAGTGCACGCTGCTGCTGCTCTTGCAGGCAGCTCTCCCAGCAGAGCCCTGGGCCTGGCCACCCCCTGCAGCCCTGCTGAGCTCTGCTGCCATCTGCAGCCCCAGCCCCTCCCGGGCCGTGCAGGGCCACGACTCACTTGATGATGGGGTTCTCAAACTGCTTGGCACACCTCCACTGGCGGATGCAGGACAGGCAGTAGGTGTGGGTGCAGTTGGACAGGATCCCAAACCTCCTCTCTGAGGCCGAGGGTTTCTCGTACACCACCTCCATGCAGATGCTGCACACCTTGTCCTGGCTGGCCTGGATGGCAAAGGCCCTCTCCATGTCGTGCTCAAATGTTGCCATGCACATCTGTCAGGGCACAGAGTCACGGTGAGTGCCAGCCTTCCAAGCAAACTCCCTCTGGGAAGGATCTGCTGCAGGGAAAACCTGGAACCCTCCCCGAGGGCATCACTGCCTTCGGTCACTGTCAGAGATTAATTTAAAGAACTTTACGTTCAATCAATGTATTTCAGCCTTCAGTGTTCTCTCAGCTGTCAGAAATAAAGATGCCAGGGTGCTTCATTCACCCCTTCCTGCATCTCTGTCAGAGAACAGACATTGCATTATTTGATGCCTCAAACATCCCCCAAAAACATCTCACCGAACAGGTGCCACACTCAGGGCGTTCCTCCCATTGTAATGAGGGCCACCTTCATTCACCAGATGCCAATTTTTACCCAGTTAAGGAATCAGGCTCTTATTTCAGGCTTTCCTCCAGCACTTCTCATCCCAGCAGTGACACCCACAATCCATTCCCACTCCCACAGCCCTGCCAGGTTATTTAAAATCTCGGCCACAGACGTTCTGGAGACTTCCCAAAGACATTCTCCTGGGAGAAGCTGCAGGCCAGTCTCTGATGAGGATGAAATGGCAAAAACCACGGCTGCTACCTGCAGCATCCTTGCCACCAGAGCTCTGGAGGCCCGAGCTGACACCCTCAGCACCGCTCTCCGGACAAGCAGCAGAACAGAAGCTCAGCAGCCCCAGCCCTGCCCTGAGCACAGCAGCTCTCCCAGCTCCCCCTTTACCATCTCGTGCGCCTTCCTCTGCTCCTGGTCGAAGGGGTGCAGCACCTGGAGGCCGCAGATCTCGCAGGGGTCGCCGTGCAGGTACAGGCAGCGCTCCCCGAAGTGGCAGGCGCCGGCGGCGGCGTAGGGACACAGCTGCTGCGCGGCCCCGGGGCAGGGCCCGGCCCCCGGACACGGCCCCGCCTCCTCCAGCCCGCTGCAGATGGCCTCCAGGTACGAGTGCGGCTGGGGCCTGCCCTCCTCCAGGTACGAGTGCGGCTGGGGCCTGCCCTCCTCCAGGTACGAGGGGGGCCTGCTCTCCTGGCCGTCCGCAGGCTGGCTGCAGCACACAGCAGCCCCGGGCCGCTCCCTGTCCTCGCTGGAGCCGCACAGATCTGCAGGGACAAGCACAGGCGCTGCGCTCAGCCCCCACCGGCTCCTCTCCCCCCACATTTAAAGTTCTCTTCCCAAAGGAATCTCGTCTCTGAGCCCTTTCTGCTCATGAATCGCAAGGATTTTCCCAAGCTGCCTATTGAGGAGTTCATCTGCAGCGTTTGTTCGGGGGTTTTCTGGTCACAAACAGACTAAAAATCACGGGATCATGAAGGCCTGGAAAGATCTCCGAGATCATCAGATGTGACCAATCCCCAGAGCACCGAGTGCCACATCCTTTGATGGGCGCTGCCTCCAGGACCGAGGACTCCCTTCAAACGCCCGACCACCCTTCCCACAAATAAACTCTTCCTGATGCCCAGGCTTGAGGGATCAACCAGCCCCTCCTGTCCTGCTGCTGATGGTCTGGGAGCAGAGCCTGACATTCCCGCTGTCAGGATGGACAGAGCACTCCCCTCTCGTCCCTCAGGAGCAGAGTGGAAGCAGTCACTTCCCAGAGCCTCTGAAAAGGGTGACAGGCGGTGACTGCAGGGAGGAGCTCCAGGAGGGAGTTCTGGCTGGATAATGACGGGAGACACCGACACCACCACCTCCTCCCTCCCCTCCCCGCAGCCTCCCTCGCACTCACTCCTGTCGCGGAGCACCAGCGTCCTCTTCTCCCTCCTGCTGCGCGGGGCGGCGGGGCCGTGCTCGGGGGGCGCCCGGGGGCTGCTCGGGGCCGCGGAGGGCGGCGGGAGCCTCACGTGGTCATACCTGCGGCACGGACAGCGGGTCGGGAGGGAACCGGGAACAGACACTGGGAACAGGGAACAGACACCGGGAACCGGGAACAGACAACGGGAAACGGGGACAG
>VXBU01017020.1:77362-110308 GCA_013400315.1 Bombycilla garrulus | reverse complement strand
TGGGACGGGAATGGGAAATGGGATGGGAAAGGGATGGGAAAGGGGCGGGCCCTGAGAGAGAATGGGGTGGGAAAAGGGCCGGGGAGGGGAATGGCTGGGGAAAGGGGAAGGGAATGGGGCGGTAAAGGGAAGGAAGGGGGAAGGAACTGAAATGGGAAGACAAGGGAAGGAGAATGGGAAGGACGGGCCAGGGCTGCCAGCCGCTCTGGGGCCGCTCTGTGCGGGGACACCGCTGTCCCTGTGCAGCTCCTCTGCTCCTTTCCAGCGGCTACGACGGGCACGGCGACCTCCACGTGGGCATCAGCAATTCCCAGGGTAACCTGCAGCCCCCTCCACACCCCCAGGAGCCACCCCTGCTGCCCTGGGAACTCCAGCCCGGAATATCCCGGGATGGGCTCATGGGGAATGGTCTAACCTTGCAGCAGAGCTCCTGAGCAAATCCGTTCCCCTGGATGGATTAAACAGGCATTGAATGGAATAAATGGGTGCCTTCCCACCCCTGGAATGAAAGGCTAGGCTTGCTTTAAAGGAATTACAGTTTAATTGAGTTTAACACAGTTTTTGCTAATTCTAAAAACAACCCTAATTAAAAAACATTTTTAAAAGCCACATAAAAAAACCTATTGGGTTCTACCTAGAGTAGGCCCACCTTGCAAAACCTTATTTCAGATGCGTGTTTAATAGAAAGCCAGTCTCCTTTGGGGGTTAAATTTGAAGCCTGATTGTCCTTAAATTGCTCTGATTATTAAAAGAGCCAAACTTTTTTCCAAGCCACACTGTGCAAATGAGACCAGGTCTTTGCTGGAAGCCAGGACTGCATTTCCTAGTGGGCTTGGTGGGGAGTTGAGTCAGAAATAAACCCTGAAAGGGCAGCGTGTGTGTGTGTGTGTGTGTGTGTGTGTGTATTCCCCAGCAGCCCTTTGCTGTGCCTGCAGGCGTGGTGTACAACTACGACCAGGAGGGCGTGCACAGGGCTGGCAGCGGCTGGGAGCAGTGCATCTGCATCCCCCTGGTGCAGCCCGACATGGGGGAGCTGCTGCAGTGCTGGGACAGCCTGCTGGAGGAGTTCTCCTTGGAAGAGGCCTGGCTCCCTCACAGGTGTGTGGGGATGGGCTGGGCTGGGTTTGGGATGAGCTCTGGGGGTCACACAGAGCCTGGTGTCCTTCAGGATCCACAGCCCAGCCAGGCCTGAGTGCCGCTGTGAGGGGAGAGGAGCTGGAGTGCCCCTCTGTGATGGGAGAGGAGAGGGAGTGCCCCTCTGTGAGGGGAGAGGAGAGGGAGTGCCCCTCTGTGAGGGGAGAGGAGAGGGAGTGCCCCTCTGTGAGGGGAGAGGAGAGGGAGTGCCCCTCTGTGAGAGGAGAGGAGAGGGAGTGCCCCTCTGTGGGGAGAGAGGAGAGGGAGTGCCCCTCTGTGAGGGGAGAGGAGAGGGAGTGTCTTTGTGAGGGGAGAGGAGAGGGAGTGCCCCTCTGTGAGGGGAGAGGAGAGGGAGTGCCCCTCTGTGAGGGGAGAGGAGCCGGAGTGCCCCTCTGTGAGGGGAGAGGAGCCGGAGTGCCCCTCTGTGAGGGGAGAGGAGAGGGAGTGTCTTTGTGAGGGGAGAGGAGAGGGAGTGCCCCTCTGTGAGGGGAGAGGAGCCTGAGTGCCTCTGTGAGGGGAGAGGAGCAGGAGTGCCCCTCTGTGAGGGGAGAGTAGTGCCTGCTGCGGTAGTGCCCCTGCTGAGGATCCGTTTCCCCGAGTGGGAGTGCCCCTGCTGAGGAGGTTTTTCTCTCTCCAGGTACAAGGAGCAGCAGCACAACTGCTTCACCTTCGCCCTGGCCTTTGTTAACCGCGTGCGGCAGGGTCGGGGCCGGGAGCCCCTGAGCAAAGCGCAGTTCACTGAGAGCTTCCTGCTGCCCCACACCAGGGAGGCCTCCAGGTACCTCACCCTGCACCAGCAGCTGGCTGACAGAGATGTCTACATCGTGCCCTTGGCTGAGCAGGAGCAGGACAGTGTGGCTGGGAAGCACAGCTTGCTGGAGTATCAATAGGAAAGAAAGGCGGAGGCTCCACAGCTCGAGGTTTAAGGTTTAATGTAGTTAAAAACCATTAACATCACCCTGCACCTCAGAGAGGCATCAGGATACTGACCTTGTGCATTTCAGTGAAGTAACACACACACTGTACACACGACAGAGAATTTCCAGAGAACGATTCCTGGGGAAAAATGTTTTCTGATTTAGCATTCCCTGTGTGCTGTGTTCTGCAAAGACACTTGTAGCAAACCAAAACGGCCTTTTCCTGTCACTTTTGTTTACTGACGAGTGAAAAAAAGGGAACATGGGCTTGTGTGCTGCTGAAATCCCAATTCCCTGTCTGACTGTTAATTTCCTTTCCTTTAATTACTAATAAATATACCAGCAAATAAATCCAGCCTCTCTGCCTGTCAGATTTCTTTTCCCATTCTGAACTGCATGGTAAAGGAAAGAAGCCAAAGTGGAATTCAGATACCTGAATGTGAAGCTGCAAGTCCCAAGGGAAGAAACACATCTCACCCAGATGCCCCTCTGTGTCCCAGAATAAATTTAAACTCTGGGAAGAGTTCCTCAGTTCTGAGCTGTGATTGTAAAAATAAGTTCCAGGGTCCCAACTGCAAAAGCCAAACCTCTCCCCAAATCCAAATCTCAATTCACCAAGACTGTGAAGTCAGGTTTGTGCTGCCATAATATGTATCAGAAATACTGCTCCTAATGAATGCAGTGGAGCCACCACTCCAACATGCACCTTTTTATTTTATATTTTAAGTTGGGACACAACTTTAATTTTTCTCCTTTCATCTGTTCAGTTACATTTCACAGTAAGACATTCACTCCAGTAAACATGATACACTCCACTTTAAACAGCATTTATACACACCAAGTGACTATGTTGGTAGAAAACATTGAGGCAACAGTTCATCATGAGATCAGGTAAAAAACAACAAGAAGTGGTTTTTAAAAAGTAAGGTTTTCTTGTGCAATCAGTTAAAATTCATCCTGCTCACTGCGCTCACGGGAGGAAACCCAACGAGTCACGATCAGCTCCTGAAATAAAACCCAGCAATTATTATGGAAACAAACCCCAAAGCTACAGAAAATCAGTGAAGGATGTGGACTAGGTCTGGGAAATTGGTGAGTATTATGTGACCGCTGGGATACTGTAGTAGATGACTGTGTTTGTTCCTGAAGTGAGCTGAACTCTCACACACTTCTCCCCTTTTATTTCTGAACTTAGTTGAGCTCTGGCATCTCCACAGGTGTTTTAGCAATCCCTATTTCTCCATGCAAATGCTTACATGCACAGTGTCAGCAACATTCACATTCAGATCAGGAGATTTTAAGTTTATGGAGATCCTGCACTTTTCATGACTTGGGGCACGAAGGAATTTAATTTGATTGCAGCCACGTGTGCAAAACCCAAATCAAGCCAAAGAGCACAGCACAGTTCTTCCCAGGAGCTGCAAAAAAAGCAGGAACCCCTCACCTGAACCTTGATTCTCTTCATGCACTCTGGGGTTGCCATCTCCTCTGCAGTCATGTCAGAAGGTCGGATCAAATAGCAGAGCTCTGGGTCCTGTGGGCAGCCAGGAAACAGGAATTTCAGTACATTATGGAGGCACTGTGAAGCTCACACAGAAAATCCCAGGGAAATCTCAGTCTCACTGCTCCAAAGAAAATCCTGGGAGATGGAGAGGGCTTTAAAACAGAAGTGGCAATCAGGAAAGTGTCCCTCAGGTCTTTCTGCTGCTCCTCACACAACTTTAAACATTCCTACAGGTGGCAGAACTTTAATGATTATTATTTAATTATAATAATACTTCCAGGATTCACCTGGATACTGATAAAGGAAACTTCTCTCCCTGCTAGCAGATCAACATAATGTTCAGCAGGAGGATTCTCCTTCCAGCCTCACTCCAAGGATCTGCCCTTTGGAGCCAAACTCTCTCATCCCAAAGCTGTTTTTACCTCAGAACTTGTACCTTAGAAGCATTTGCAGTTGTTCTGTTCAGCCCAGACAGGGACATCCAGCTGAGGGGCCTGCGAAGGGAACCTTCAAAATTATCATCCACCAGCTCAGCAATGACAGAGTAACTGGAAAACACAGGCAGGACAAGTCACAGAAAGGAAACTGGCATTTTCTGAAAGCAGCTCAAGAACAAGAGGCTAAAAACTGGCAATAAACTATCTGCTAGCTTGCAGGTTGTAAGCTGTGAAACTGAGTCTTTTTTTCTGTAAGGAAAAGGGGAGAAATACTGAAGTTGTGGATGTGCCCAATGGTGCCTTCCCTCCCCACCCTTCTGATTTTGTAGCACTCTCTTTGTTAATGCCAAGCTGACATTTATAACCATTTTATTATCTAGGAGTTCAACCTGACCAGTCAACAAATAAAAACAATTATCATCCCTTAAAAGTTCTCCCAAATTACATAAATTACCCAGACCATGTATTTTTCTAAGTCAGTATTATAAAATACAATTATTTTCCTGAGTGCACCATCATATGAGTATTAAATCCACTGCAACTAGTAATTTTTAATACCATTATTTATATTCAAAGAAATGGTGTAATTTAGCTCCTCTGCTAAAAGGGTTTTCACATTCCCACTGTGAACACAGCTGGCAACATCATTTGAGTGATGAGTATGTGCTGAAGCAGTGAAGATGCTGAATTGTGTGAGTGAAATTCAGTTTGAAGCAAAGGAATGAACCAGAAGCACGAGTGTCAAACCTGGCATGGTAGAAGGGGGGCCCTTTTCGATACAGCACTGAAAGGAAAGAGAAACACCTCAGTTAGACCAGAGTTTCAATAATATTGTCAAATGTTTTGTAAATTTTAATTACACAAGACAAAACTTCAACTCTTCCAAATTCTGCTCAGAATTAGGTTACCCCAGCAAGCAGAGAGAGGGAAGAGCAGCAGAGTGGCTCAGGGCAGGTCAAAGGTAAGGCAGAAGAAGCAGAGGAATTGGCAGTTGTTGTAGGAAAGAGTTTAGGATGGAATTTTTCAGCAGGGATGATGAATTCAGCCAGAGCTACACGCTGACCTAAAGGTTGCTGAGCACAACCCCAACCTGTGTCACAATTCAGCAGCATTACAACACCTGCTGGGTTGCACACATCCAAAAACACCTCACTTCAGTACACATTCTCCTGCAGCAACCGGCATTACTGCACTGCTTATGTTGACATGAGCTAAATGGAGCTCTTCAATTCCTCAGCAAGGACAAAACTCTTTACTTCTGTAATATTAAACACCCAACCAATAATAAAAAAGCCAAGTCCATTCTCCATCTCCCCTAAAAACCCCACACAAAGAAACAGCCTGAGCAGTAAATTCAGCTTCTCTTAAATGGGATGAAGGAGGTGCATGAATGGGGATAATTAATGCATAATTGCATTTAATGTGAATTGGGATCTGGATTCAAAGCTGTTATTCTAGAGACTGTCACATTAACACTCCAGGAGATGTGTTCAGAAGGGGACAGAGGAAGCTGGGAAGGGAATTTCAGTGCAGTCCTGTAGGAAATATGAACCTCATGAAGCAAACCAAGCTGTCTCCTCACCTACTGGATATGAGATGTTCCTTTCCACCCACATCCCAACCTCACTGCTAACCCCAAATGTCCTTTGCCAATTCTAAGCAACAAAGGCTGCTCCAGGGCTGCAGCTCCTCGCTGAACTCCCCCCTGAGCCTGGAGTTCTGCCTTCCTGCAGGAGGGGTGAGCAGGAAATGATCCCGTTTTTGGGGAGGTACTCACAGAGATCCGTGCCGTACTTCAGCCCCACCTTGGGCACCCAGCCCTTGCCCCTGAAGTAGTGGTAGGCCATGTAGGTGGTTTTGAAATCAGGCTTCACCTCACTGAACACTTGCCACAGCTTCACGATGCTCAGGGGCTCCTGCAAACCACACAGCAAGGGCACTGCACTGACACAGAGCATCAGCTCAGACAATAAAACACAGAATCCCTAAATTCAAGACAGTGCTGCTTCACTTAGTGGGTCTTTCAGGCAGTTCAATCAGTGCCATGACACCCCTGCTAAAGGAAAGGCTGATAAATCTTAATCTGAAAGCAGTTTGAATTATTATAACATTACAGGAATAATAGCTTGATAGAATTAATGTTTTCAACTCCAAGGAATTTTGCCATCTCAGGTGTGATTAGTCACCATATAATTTCTCCTAAATGTACTGCCTAAGTCACAACAAAAATCCCTTCTCTGCAGACAGAGAGTGCTTAATTATATTTGTCTTGGTAAATTTCAAGCTTTCAGACCCATATTTCCTAAACAGAAATAGCATTACTTCTAAGAAAATCTTCTCAACTCCTCTGTTTGGTATTTCCTCCTCCAGAATTAACAGCACAAATCACTGCCCAAACCATATCCAGAGAAAAAGCATCCCCAATTAATCCAATCTCTTACCTCACCATAATAAATACTTAAACATCCCAGAGCATACACCAAGAAAAAAGCCTGAAAAAACAAACAGAGTCAGTTTAACTGATAGCTACATTCCTCCTGCAGTTTATACACACGCCTTGCAAGAACAAAGGCTTCATTAATTAATTTTCTACAATGACATCCCCGCTGAAGGCATGGTGTTAAAACTAACCCATAAATATACTTAACAGCAGAACTGAAACAGGATTCATAGAAATGTTGTATTCCTGGTATTTCTACATTAAGTTCTGTCACTGGTCTCTGTGTCAGTGGGATTACTCACCTAAAGCAAATAGGATTGGACCCTATTTTTTAACCATCTTGTGTAATTATCACAGCTTATTAAAGCTAAGTTTAATGACTAAACAATCCATGTACTTAGGAGACACAGGAGGACCCTGTATTTTAGAGACATGTTTTAAATGACAGTGTAACATAAAGGTTTACTTTTTCAGATGAAAAGCAAACTAACTTCCACTTGACACATACCTCTTCCAAGCTGAGTTGTAAGTACTCAAAAATCCTAAACGGGTTTTTTCTGCATACTAACACTTCCTTCTTGACGGGCTACAAGAAAAATCGACTATTATTAAAATGTTTGAGCTGGAAAAAATACTGAATTCTGGAAGTAGCTTTTTTAAAAGATTAGGACCTTTTTTTCTTACATTCTCTTGTGCATGAGTGGAGCCATCTTCAGGACAGGAGCTTCCTTCTTCCTCCTCTTGCACCAGCACATATTCTGGAGCACATTCCCTCGAGTCCACGCCCTCCCAAGGCCTCCGCTCAGGGCTCTGCTCCACCTCGCAGGCACAGAGCACAGGAGGGTCGCTGTGGCAGCAGCCTTCAGCCATTTCCCTGCAAGGGCCCCGTTCCTGGTCCCTGGAGCCACCACCAGTGCCCAAGGCCACACCTGCTCTGGGCTCAGAGCCCCCGTTCTGACCCTCGGCACGCGGGGCTCCTTCCCTGACAGCACAGGTCCTGGGGAGCTGTGCCTCTCCTGCCTCAGAGCCCCCTGTGCTGCAGCTGGCCCCAGTCTGCTCAGCCCCATCCCCTCCGGAGAGGGGCAGCCCCAGGGGCCGGCTGTAACTCTCCAGGGTTTTGGTGATGGAGCAGGGGTCGAGGCCCTGCTCCTGCAGGACGCTTTTAGCCCACTGCACACGGCGCTGGTACCTGGGAACACAAGAAATGAGCAATTGTGGGGATCCCACCCTCCCGTTAACACTTTGAAACCCCTGAGGGTTCAGTACAGGTCACAAACACCCCCCAGCAGCTGCTGGGCACAAATGGGATGATGCAGTGGGGCTCAGTTTTTCAGGGAGCTTCATCAGCAGCAGGATTCTGCTGCCTCCTCTGCCTCTGTTTGGCTTTTTAAGTTTCTCTGGCAGCAGATGGTGATTCCTGAGCCCTGCCCAAGCTGCTGTGCAGGTTCAAGGAGCAGGAACATCACCGGGGAAAGTTCCTTCTGCCACAGAAGCCTTAAGCCTGAATTCCCCAAAAACCACACTAGAATTGCAAAATTCAAACCTGGAACAAGAGCCCTCAAACTTCAGCTTTTACACAGCCAAGGACTAAGAGCTGCAGATGCAAAACTCTGCTTTAACTGCCTTGGAAACAGCAATGGCACAGCAGAAACATCAGTGGAAAAATCTCCAGTAGAAACCACCCTTTTGAACCAAACCCCTCAGTTATATCCCTGAGAAATTACAATAATCCCATCACTGAGATATTTACAACTTTCAGCTACTATTTCTAGTATTTTTCAATTATGACAGTGTTTTTAGTTCCTTCTCTTGGAAAACAGCATTAATGTCCAGTTGAAACAGGACTTTTCACTCTGTGAAAGTGCAAATCTTGTACAGCATTTTTTTACTTCCCTGAACAAAATCCTCTGGCAGCAATTTCAGCCCAGGTAATAAAGACAATTAAATGCAAATTCCATGTGTCAACACAAATACAAGTCCCCCTGCAGGCTCCTGATAAAAGCTGGATATTTCAGTGCTGTGCTCTTTGCTATATAAAGACACTCTTCTCTGTCCTATTATTTAATTACCATTTAATTTGGACTTGCAGGTTTCTACTGAGGCAGAGCATTTTGTGCACCAATAAAATCCCACTTTTATTGATGCCCAGCATCTCCAAGCAGTAGTAACTGCAGTAGCATTAGTAATAATATAGTTACTGTTTTTCTTACCTAAAATTGAGGGCTGCAGGAGCATAATTTTCAAATTTAAGTGAATTTTTTTAGTTATCATGAGATTAAAATCAACTGAGTAAACTCACCTGCACATGCTTAATAGCAAAAAAATAAATATGTGGCCTAACACTCTGTTTTGCTAAGTGTGCAAACTACAATGTTAACTGATACTTAAAATAGCAATGTATTGTAAAAGTTCAAGAGCTGCTTCAGCTATACCATAAAAATCTCATGTGGAAATGGAAGAGATATTTTAAACAGCCTGCCCCAGAAACTTCTTTTCCTGCTCCTCACCTGAAGAATGTTTATTATGCTTGTAATTGTTATTAATTAATTACCCATTCTGTGCATGCACTCAGCCTTGGCTTCTATTCAGCAATCAACACCTACAAGCTTACATGAAAAACCACCCTGAGTATCATCCCCTACCCTATTTCTACTTCTTCTAAAGGGATTTATAAATGAAATAATGAGAGAAGAAATAGAAGCAAGTCACCCTCATTATTTACACAGCCAACAACCTGAAACGAGAAATATAAACCACAACAATCTGCTTCCTAAAAACACCAAGAAAAAAAAGACAAATTAACTTACTTTTGAGATGTAATTATGGGCAGGTTTGTGTTAACACCTGTGTAAAGAAAAATCACACATTGTTTCATCAATATAAAGACGGTTTTGTGTGATTTTGATCACTGGGGTGATCTGCAGCCTAGGAATTGTCCCCATTTTCAGTCCTCAAAGCTACACAAACACCACTTTTCAAGCAGGGACACAGCAGAACCAGGAAAGGTATAAATGTAACAGCCTGCACAGAGAAGAACTAAATACACTTCTACATAAATACATAATTTTTCTCCAGGCAATTGTGGAGGGACAGGATCAAATCCAGTGATGGCCACTGGGATTTCACTGTCATGGGAGAGGTGAGTAGAGAATGAGTTTATATAAACAGCAAGAGCAGACTGGCTGTGACTGGCTACAGACAGACTGAAAACTTCACCAATCCTTCCCTCATGATTTCAGGGACACCAAAATCTGCAGATTAAACCCCAGGAAAATCAGGGGGGAAAAAGCCCCAGAATGATCCCTTTGCTTCAGTCTTCCCAAGCAACAACTCAGTGAAAGTTTGGGAGAATGCACTAAGGAATTACCCACGTGGATTTCACATTGTTGGATTTTTCCTGCAGATGGGGAAAGATATCCTTCACCTGATGCAATGCAGCAGATTATTCTTCTGCATGTAATTTATAAAAATATCCCTTCACTGGGTGAGGAAAGGTGAGAGGAGCTCCCAGAGCAGCGCTGAGGTACTCACCTCTCCACTTGGCCACCAGCAGAGGATCTGAAATGCTGAACACTGGCCGGCTCCTGGAAAGGATCCCTTTTCCAAAATAGCCCTGCAAAGGACAGGAAAAACCCCAAATCATCTCATGGCAAAAAATCACCTTCTTTCCCGGTTGTAAAATGTGGAATGGTGAGATCAGCTGGAGCAAACAGCTGAACTCCTGCAGCGTTTCAGCTCTGCCTAAGCTCGTTTAGGTGCTGGTGACTGGTTCAGTATTAAACCAAAGGTTTAAATCCCACTTAGTATAGAGAGTATTGGGTCTTTTTCCTGAATTCTAAATATTTGTCAGCCAAAACCTCCCAGCAAATGTTTGAAAGCAGCTCCTGAAACCAAAGAGATTCCAATGCATTAGAATGCTGCTGAAATGGTACTCAGACACAAAAAAAAAAACTTAACATAGCTTGTTTTACACAGCAATCAATCACTCTGAAATGAAAAGAATTATACAAGCATTTATAAAACATTAATATTTCAAACCCCTGAGCTCTAAAAACAAAAATTGCTTTGAAAAGTTGCATTAAATGTTGAAAGGAGACATAAACATGAAGGCTTTGCAGCTGTTTCTTAGCTCACAATGTCACTTCATTCCAAAATTTATTTGCTTGGATAAGAAAGACTTTTCACATTTGATACAGAATATATTTTTTGTACTGATTTTAGGAGAGAAGGGAAATGTGGAGAATCACAGGAAGCTGAAGGGGCAGAAAAGCATAAAGACAGCAGATTTGAATCAGTATTATGTTTGACCTGCATGTAAAACACTACAAAATTGTGCAAACAGGGTGCAGCACCTTGTTGTAGAGCTGTTCAATGTCCTCGGGGTCTCTCACTATCACATTGTTATTAATGATCTCAGCCTGGCACAGCCTGAAATCCTTCTCCCCCACGTCCACAGGAAAGGGAGCCTCGTACGACTCGAAAACTCTTCTTTTCCTCCTTGGGGGGTGGAAGACTGCTTCTGCCATTTCCTAATTTATCCTGCCAAAAACGGGAAAGAAAAGATTTAACTCGGGAATTAAGGTTCACCCATTTTTCTGTGTTCAGCAAGACCCCTTCTACAACAGCAAATTCTCCTTGCATCCCGCAGGGTAACACAGGTTAAATTCTGTAACTCTTACACCAAACAGTCAGGGACGTGCTGGAGACCTCTGAGCTGGCTCTGGGGCATCCAGGGATGCTCCTCAGCCGAGAGTTCATGGAGGAAACTCCACTAATAAAGGAGTAAAACACATTCAGGAATAAAGCAGAGGAACGAGCACAAAAGCAGAAACTATTCGAGTGCCTAAACACGAACCGTCCTGAGCAGCGCGAGCCGCAGGAGCAGCGTGGGACTGCTGCGATGTGTGAGCAGGGCCGGGCTGAGGGCGGCTCCTGCGGCTCGGACATCCCGCGGCCCTGCCCCGGGAGCACGGGCTGCGGAACAGCCGCGTTAAACCGGGCTCCTCTGCGTTACACCGGGACTCTGCGTTAAACCGGGACTCTCTGCCTTAACCCGGTGGGCTCAGGGTCACTGTCCGGTCCCGGGGTGTCCCGGTGGGTTCGGGGAGACCGAGCAGGGCCGTTCTGGCCGNCCATCCCCGGTCCCTCTCCATCCCCGGTCCCTCTCCATCCCCGCTGCGTTCAATCCCCGGTCCTGCTCCATCCCCGACGCGCTGTCCCGGTCCCGAGCGAGGGCTGCTCCCGGCAGGGATGGACAGGGAATGTGCTCCCGGTTCCGCTGCGGGGCTGTCCCCGCCGGGATGTGGTGATGTCCCCGCCGGGATGTGGTGATGTCCCCGCCGGGATGTGGTGATGTCCCTCCCGGGAACAAGTCACCCGGCGCTGGCGGCTTTAGCGGTACCGAGTGCGAGAAGCTTTTGGAGTGACCAGTGAGCTCCACGAGCAGCAGACACCGGGAGATGATTTAGTAGCGGTGTGGGGGACGCAGGGACGATGTTCCATTCATTTGGCTCTGGGACAAACCCCGCGGCCGCCCGGGACAAGGCACCGCTCTCCTCCAGCTGAGGCTGATCCTGCAGCTCAGAGCCAGCTCGGCAGGACAGACTTGTGCAACTGTAAAATAAAAGCACCTGAATAAAATACAAAGCATTTTCAGTGCATCCCTTTTCCTACAGCTTGAGCCCTGCTGGTCAAACCCACAGTCACACCACCCACGACACCCCTGCTCCTGTTTTGAGGTTACCCTGGGAGGTGCCACTGTCACACAAAGAGGATCAAGACAATTTGGCTCCAGGGACAGACTCTCAGCAGTGAATTCTGATTCCTGACAGAGATCAGTTAATTCCCTGATGGAAAGTTGTAATAATACGTCCTTCTTGGGAGATATTTTATCTCTTGTTCCTGTTTTTTTTATGGTGAGCCAAAGGGCAGGCAATATTGGTTACAAGGCCAGACGGGAATTATTGCACAAAACATGAGAATAATCAGCTTGTGTTCTTACAGTTAATACCTACACAGGTTCACTTGATACAGCAGCTCAGGACTTTTAATTTGTTTCAATGTTGTTTCGCATAAAAAGTGTTGAAGCCAAACCTCAGAGGGGCCTGATGTATTCCTGCCACCAAAGTACAGAGATGCTCTGGTAACTTCAAGTTCATTCCAGAGCTCTGCCATTAAAATACCCAAATTAAAAAATGAAAGTGACCCAGCATCAAAGATGTCGCTGTGATTCAAAATTCCTTCTAAAATGTTCAAATGAAGTCTCATTTGGACGAAAGTGGGGTTTGTCTCTGCAAGCTGTATCTGTATTTTCTCTTTGTGCAGATACATTTACTATGAGACGCTCACTGCGGGGAGAAGCAGACAAAACACGAGGAGCTACAGGCCACTCACGTTTCGTTATCAGTGTGCAGCCTTGGAGGGAGCCCACAGCCAGGCTCTCAATTCACTCACTCACGCTCCTATCTCTTCAAGCAATTATCTGCTCCCGTGGCTGATAAGCCCCATCGCGGTGCAGCCAGAACCGGCTGTCTGAAGGACAAGCTCTGGATGAATCACGCCACGTTTCTTTTATCTATCAATTTCTTCTATCAATAGTTGTACAGACAGTCTCACAAATGTCTGCAGGCTCCTTCTCATGCTGACGCAGCAGATGAGAGGGCAGCACCCCGGTGACAGGCTCAGAAGGTCACAGTGGGTCCCAGGGAGCCAGAAATGGCACACCGCTGGCAGCAGCCAAGGGGAGAGGGACAAGGCTGAAATAACCCAGCCTAGAAACGGTAAAATACACAAAACAGACCTGCAGGATCACTGGAATATGGGAGGAGCAAAATATATCGCAAAATAATGTTGTATCTGTGAGTGAGGACCACGCTAGGGATTGCGCCGTGCCCATCACCGGCACTTTCCAGAGCAGGGTGAACAAATATCTTTCGGGAACAAATAAAGCGAATCCTGCCTCGACACACAGGTCTGCACTGAGGGCATTGGAGATCTCTTTCCTGGGAGTTTGCAGGATTTATTTTGCCTTCCCAGAGCGCTCCTGCCGTGCCTGCAGTGCGGCAGAGAAGCCAAGCTCCCCGCTGCCCTGCAGAGGCTGAATCCTGCTGGCTCAATCCCTCAGCGCTGCCCCTCTGTGCTCGGCCCCTGGGCTCGGGAATGGCGGGATGGGAACCGGGAATTCCGTGTTCTCTCTGCCTGTTCTGTGGGGATCTCCTTTACCCCAGGAGACCCCACAATATGTAGAAAAGTCTAGGTTTTTGGCCTGTGTTGTTGAAGGAGTAGTTTGGAGTCGTTTGTTCGTGTTCTTAAGGCAGTTTATTAATTCTTTATTAAAAGTAGATTTCTCTGCCCTGCTAGGGTCGACACAGAACGCGTCTAGAGACACACTGTGCCCGCCCCGGGTGAGCTGTAATCTTTTATACTAAAAACTACGTATTAAATGTTTATAATTAAGTACTAATTCATGCCTCTCACATCACTATGTCTAGATTTGTGTTAAACTAATCTAAAAGTGCTCTAATGCAGAGTATTCAAATGCTATTGTACTATTTCTTGATACTCAGCTGATTTATTGCGTTATTAAATTAAAGTCCAAGCCAACGTCAGCTTCCTGAACAGGGTGATCTGACTCTTCCCTAAATCACCACGGCTGTAACCCTTCCACCCTGACACAATTGCCTTTGCTGCCTGGTTTCCAGCTGTGCTGCCTGACCCTCAGTGTTTGATTTTGCACTGCCAACCCCAGAAATTCCGAGCTCTATGGATATAAATACGGATATGTCACAGCATCCCTGTCAGATCCAGTGCATCCATAGGAACCCCTCTGAACTCTCCGTATCTTCCCAGGGGGCAGATGCTCCTGTTCTGTGCTCACAGGATTTGTCAGGCCCTGGTGGAGGAATAGAACTGAAAAGCAGTTCCAGGGGCAAGAATGATCTCCCTGCCAGGCTCCTTGAACTCCTGTGACCACACACGTGGTGATTTCCTTTAAAATCTGCACAACATTTGCGGCGCTGTGCTCAGTGGTTTGTGTCCTTCCACAAGCACTGCTCCATCGCGAAGCCCATCTGGAATCATTTGGAAGAAATATTCCGTTTCTAAAATAGGAGCTCATTTTATATTATACAAAGTAATATTTATCAGCTAATATTAACGGGTTACTGTGCTATGAAGTTTCCACCCCAATAAAATGGAGTTGCCAGGGGCAGGAAGGTACAGGGGAGTTTTGTTATCCAAGGTGGTTTTTTGAGTGTTTGGGGATTATAGAGGCAGTTGGGAGTTAATTCTCAGTCCTACCTCAGCCAAAACATACAGGTCAGGTACTCCTTAAATACATATTTCACATGCTTAGCTTATTAAAAGAAACAGAAATGTCTGCCTGTAAAACTATTTGCCATTTAGAAAGCTACTCATAAAATCATAAAAGAATGATCTGTTCTTACAGTGTCTTTATGTAATTTTGGAATCTGTGCCAAAAAAAGAAAAGTGTTTTGCATGGAATCCCATGGAATTCAAGCCATGATTTGTCATTGTAGTAATTTCTGTCTGGTTTTGACAGAACGTTCCTGTAAAATTTCGTTACCCCACCGCCTGAGTTGTAACCCACAAAACCCCCATGATGATCCTGTCCTTTCTGAATAAAGCTCTTTTCTTTCTCACAAGGTGATGTGGACAGCAGTGGGAGGATGGGCTCTAGTTATTTACATTAGCCAGTTCCAGTTTCCCCAGACTGACAGAAATTCCCATGGAAATTCTGGTTACATTAACTTTGACAGAGATATGGGACTGTTTTTGGAAACTTAAAAAAAAAAACAAAACAGCTAGGGAATACTTTTCATTTTTATTAACGTGCAGCATCTTAATTCTGTTTATTAAAGAAATAAATCAAGGTTAGTTTCTGCTTAGTTTCAGATGGTTTTCACAGGAGACAAAAAAAGAGAAGTCAAATATGGGCCAAGCTTCAACCCAGTGAGGAATCCCATAATAGCAGCAATCCCGAGGTGGATGGCATTGGAGGGAACAGCATGAGAAAAGAGGACTTTAGAGATGAGTGTGTCATGAGTTTATTTACTTCAGACATGGACCGTGCGTGTTCTTGGAGATTAAACACACTTGGATGTGGAATTTTGTAGGATCCATCCCATCCCATCCCATCCCATCCCATCCCATCCNTCCTTTCCCATCCCATCCCATCCCATCCCATCCCATCCCATCCCATCCCATCCCATCCCATCCCAAATCCCATCTCTTGGCTCTCTGAGGGCATCACAGTCACTCCTTGCCCTCGGTTTGTGTTCCAGATGTGTTTGGAAATGATGGGAACATTAATTTTCTCTGCACGCAGTCTCCCCAAAGCCCCAGCTCTCCTTTTTCCCCTGGAAACAAATGCAAAAGCTCCGAGCTGGCCATTCCAGGGGGAATTAAGGGCACTTAAACCCCCTGATTTTCACTCAGCCCTGGAGCTCCAGCCCCAGATTTATTTACCTTTTGCTGAAGAATCATTTGTTTCTGTGTGGGTCATTAGCTTTTCTGCTCCATCAGTCCCCTGGCTGAGCTGTTCAATGAGGCAAAGCCTCTGTTTGGCTAAATCCCGACTCCATCACCTTCACCTCATGTGGCTCAGCCCTGGGCTGGGCACAAAACTCCAGTTTCCAGCAAGATGAGCAGTAAAAGTTCATTTTTTGGTGTGTATTTCAGTCGGAAAGAGCACAGTAAGAGCTGGGTGTCTCCACTAGGTGTCCATGTTTCTGCAGTTTTCATTTAGGGCTCCACTCAGCCCCGTGCGAAATGCAGAGCAACGGTTCTGCTCCACTTCAAGATGTAAATGGGAGATAGATTTTCATATTAATCAAGTGTGCACCTGGGCCTGCATCTAAAACCACACAAAACACTCAAAAAACACCTTTCAATTGGACATCCTAGACACTCAAACCCGTCCCATAAGGGCTGGCAGACTTTTCAGATACTGATTATTGCCTCTCTTGCTTTTTCTAATGTTTTCCAATTATTACGTGCTTCGTATTAACTTGTAGGAGCAAACAGAAAAAGCCTTCCAGATTTTTAGTGGTTTTTTAAAAATATTTTTGTTTGACTTCTAGTTTTTCTTTGCACGGCCCTTTTCTGCTTTCAGGTGGGTGCAAAGCCCTAAAGCAGTGGCTCAGATTTTTAGAAGCAGCGGCCTAATTGTTAAATAACTGCTTTGCTCATTACATTTCTCTTCAAATATTGATGCCCAATATTTACCTACTTCTCCTGGCTATCTAATGGATGCTGGGAGGCAGAGTTTTGTGCACTAAGTGAGCACATGGACTTTTTCATGTTCCCAATTTTAAACAAACTGGAGGCAGCAGCCTTTGGGGCTTGGTGCTCATTTACTGAAGATGTTTTTCACTGCTTGTTTTTGTCATTTGTAACTCCATTCATTAGTAAGAGGTCAGAGAGCAGAGATTTCATTCAGATACGAGAATTCCAAGGGGCTGAAGAGAAGGCCTTATTTAAGATTACTGAGTTCCATTCAAGGAATAACCCAGCAGATTTTTTTTTTTTTTTGCTGTTTTTCTTCTGGTTTCCCAGGCATTTTCAGTTTGTTAAATGTAAGGGATAGAATATTTTAGAATTTTAGGGAATGCTATGTGCCAGACCATTTTAAGGCAGCTTCCAGGACCACATACAAACGAGGCTCCAGTGATTTGTAATTCCCATAGCTGTGAGTGTAATATCTAAAACTGAGTTTGACTCCAAAACTTTTACCTCATTTACAATGCTAGGGAAGCTGAAGAGGTTATTTTGTTATATAACAAAATGAAAATTTGGGGTCACTCCATCTAATTAGGACTGTCCCTGATCCAGGAATGTGCTCTAAGATTTCTGCACAGGAACAATCCTATGGAACTCAGATTTTGCCTCAGAGCTCATCCCAAATGCTGTCTAGGTTCATGAGTCACAGCTGACTGAGGGACAAAATAACAAACAAATCAAGGAAAACTCCTAAATCATCACATTCTGAGAACTGAAAGAAATAAACCAACTTGTTGCCAAAGGTATATATGTTTTTAAACACAAAAAAATCGCCCCAAAACAACCAGACCCAGAACATCCTCTTATGGAATATATCCCAATCTGGAATATTTACTTTCCGTTTGTTTAATAACAGGAAAAGGCTTGTTGCTCTTTTGTTGAGTTTCACGTGTCAGCATCTTAATATTCCTCTGGTATTCTTGAAATTTTTACCAGGAAGAAAAAAGTGCCATGGCCTATACTAGGAAATGTTCTGTTTATTTGAAATGCCTTTATGAGCACTCAAAGGCAAACAATTACTGTCATAAACCCAGGGAACAACTCCTGATGGCTTGGTTGTCTCATTTGCACTTCTTTGTGCAGTTCCTCGGCTCATTTCGCCCTGCCCTTCCTGTGTTCTGCTCCTCACCTCTCCCTGCACCTTCTGAATTCCAGTGCGGGTTAAATCCCTTTTTCCATTTCCCCATGACCCGCTGGGCCCCGCTGCTTTTGGTGTGGGAATGTTGGGTTGAAGGTTTATCACCCACCTGCTGCTGGATCCACATTTGTTGATTCTTGCGGACCCTTTCCAGCTCAGAATATTCTGACAATATTCTGAATATTGTCACAAACCTGGGACTGAAGGGCTGATTTTTAATTAAGTGAATCTGGGACCTGACTCTGGAAGAAATAATGGCAAAGAGCTTTCAGAGCTCTTTAAAGCTTTTTACAGAAGTGTTTGAACTTATTTTGGCTTTGCCTGTTTTAATGTGGCAAATGCAGTAACTATGGCGAATTTGGGCCTAATCGTGTCAAAAAAAGACAGTTTTATTTCTGTAGGATAAACTGTAAACTGAATAAGCCAGGCCAGTTCTCTTCACGCAGCTCTGCTGTGCTGTGGGTTTCTTTAAACAATGACTAAACCACAAACAGCCGCTGACTGGATTCCCCAGGAGCAGAACTGCGGGCACAGGAGTGTCTCAAACCCAGGCTCCGGATTAAAAAAAAAAAAAAAAAAAGGTAAATAACTCACAAAAGGAAGTGCAAACAGCAGGGAAATCTTGTTTCCATCTGTCCAGCTGTGTAAAGGACAGGCAGGGTGGGGAGAATGGGCAGTGTTATGGGGTTTTGTGGCTTTTAGGAGCATCTCCCACCCTTGCACGTGAGCTGGGGAGGATGTGTGGTCTCCACCTGGTGCTTCTGCATCTTCCCTGAGCCTCACAGCAAATCTCTGCCATGGACACTGAAATTCCAGAGGTGAACATCAGGCTCAGAGAGCCAGGGTTTGTTCTTGCCTCACCCTTTTGTGGGGCAGGGGCTGTTTTCAAACGCAGCAAAATAAAATCTTGCTGATGCTCGAGCCCCCGGTGCTGCTGCAATGCGAATATCGTGGCAGCGCGCGTAACTTTTTAAAGTGGCTCAGTGGAAACTCTTGCAGGTCCCGAATCAGCAGGAGTTTTGTAAAGTTCCTATTACTAATCTATGGAATTTATACCAAAGGTGTTGAAATCACTTACGCTTCTGCTGACTCACTTCCCCCAGGGAGGGCTGCTGACCTCAGAAATGCCCTCACAGACGTCCAGGGCACAGAGCTGCCATCTGTGCCATGCAGAACCTCCTGAACTCTCAACTCTGCTTCATCCTAAAATTCTTTCTTAATGTATCCTGCTGCCCTGCAAGCCCCAGTCGGTTAGAAATGCCACTTTCTGTTATAATCTGCTCTGACTCAGATGCTGAGTTGGAGTGGTATTTACTAAATATCTATATCGCCCTGGATTTATCTTGCCAAGAAAAGTTAAATGGTTACAGATTAAAAAGATTTTATAAGTACGATATGCCACAGTAAACATTAGTAAAAGCTGTTCTAAAACTCTTTCTGTCTTTTGTTGGAAAAAGAAATAATTATTGAAGCTTGAAGGGGAAGACTGCTTAGTAAAAGGAAGGAGAATTAACCATAGCGAGGCTTTAAAGGAACTCTGGTTTGCTGATTAAGTGCTTTTTCCAGAAATGCAACTAATGTTTCCTTCTTTTTTAATTCCTAAATCAGCCCTAAGTGCCAGCAAATGGCTTTCTCTACTGTGTCTGGAGGTTTATTTTTAGTCCCAAGAAGGGCACAGACAGCAGGCTGGAAATCAAGACATTTGCAGGCCAAATAAACTTCCCCACACTTGAACTCTGGGTGTCAGCTCATTCATCTCCCCGTGGCTCAGCTCATTTTCTGTCAGAAAAGGCTTTGCAGTCCCATCTGCCGAGGCTCTGAGGCTCCTCACACCCCAGCCTGTCCTTATCTTTCTGACAGCACCTCCCAGTCCTGCAGCTTCAGGCTTTTACTGGGCTGAATTTCGTGGTGTGAAACTCAAGGTGAGCAGGAATTTCATTTTGCTGCCTGGTAAAAGTCTGACAGCAGAGCTGCCTGGCACGGGGTGTTCTTTATTCCCCTGGAAGTTGGGGGGTGCTGGGCACAGCCCCCACTCTGCCCCTTCAGAACTGAAATATCAGCAGGTGTGGGGCACAGGAAATCGCTCACAAGTCTCTCATGGAAAGTTTAACACCACCTGATGACAACCTGGGAACCAGGTGGAAAACACACTTTTTTTAGGTGCCTGCTGGGCTGTCGGTGCAGTTTTCCGAGCAGGATGTTGCATTATTTTAAACGGAGAGACCCAAGAGATCCAGCTTTTAAACAAATGGTTTTCCTCTCCCGGGGAGGGGATTTGTGCCCACCGGTGCTGTTTGCCGAACTCCAGCTGGTGCTGAGCCACTGCTTCTCTCTCCTGTTCCCATCTTGTTGAATCAACACTCTGAATGTGCAGGCAGGGCTGGGTGCTCAGCCTGGAGTGTTTGTCACACCGTGAAGGGACAGAACATTCTCTCTCGTGTCACCTGGCTCTCAGCAGGGCTGGGATATGGAGCAGGCTCATGCTCAAACTCCCCGAGATCCCCTCAGAAAATGACACAACTCTCAGTGCTTCAGGAGAGCTCTGTCCTCTGCTCATCTCAGCTGAGCAGATTAAAAAAAACGCATTTTATTTTCATTTTTTCTCATACTGTAGAGTTAACACAACTCCAAGAGGGTGAACTGCTGGTTACAGCTCATCTCCTGAACCTACAGACGGAATTGTTTGCCGAGTTTCAGCCAACCAACCACACCCGCACAAAGTCATTGTGGCACGAGGGTCACTGAGGGTTTGCTGACATGGGGCACAGCACGGGTGAATTTGAGGGCCGAATCTGACCTCTGGAACCTTTTAATTTTGGGCACATGCAAGGAGCACGGAAAACTCTGATCCTGTGCTCCAGAACCCAAGCTAAAGCTTGCCAGGCTTTGGCAATCAAAAAGTTTCTGCAATGTCTGTAGTCAGGGTAATTTCTTATACACATAAATACGTGATTATTTTCCTCCAATACCCATCAAAGTGATGTGTCAATCACTACAGAAACCATACGAAGTAGATATCCTTGGATTCAGGCAAAAATCTTGGGGTGTGAGAGGGCTGGATCCCATCTCCCTTATTACCCAGCCTGATGGCAGAAATGGGAATTTAGGGAAACTTTTGCAAACTCTGACCACAGCTCATTGCAAGAGTGGAGCACGATTGCATCAATTCCTGCAATGGGTGTCCGAGCCCCCCGAGAGAGCAGTCTCTGATTAAAAAATGACTCGTGGTTGCATTCCAATACTTGGAATAAATAAACCAGCAACTGGCTCTTGTGCAAGGTCTACACACTTTCCTCACAAACTTCCACAAAAATGTCACATTTCTGACACCTTTCCAGCAGGCCTTTAGAGGCACCAGGGTCTAGGCAGATTGAAAATCTGAATTCTGGATTCTGTTGCCCATTCTAACAGGCAATGAACAAGGAACACCTCAGTTACTCACTCCTTTATTTGCAAGAAAGGAATGAAGTCACTCCCTTACCACTAACTTTGATATTAACAGAGGACAGTAGTATTATTTAAGACCTATTATTTCTTATAATTCCTTTTAATATTCCTTTAAGAGCAACTCATTGACAAAAATTCATTTCAAAGTGATTATGTATTCACAGCAAGAGCAGCATCTATCTAAATGCAAATATACTCCTTCACCCTATTAAGGATCTATAATGCATATTTAAAATCCCCATAAACCTCCCTGCTCCAAAAGGAATATTCTGCTCTCACAGGTAAGCAGCAGGAGTTTGAAAAGGCTTTCTAATGCACTCTTAATCAAAGTCTTCCCATGGAAATCCAGATTTTTATGGATGGCAAATTGAAGTATCCAAATGTGCAAAAAATAAGGTTTAAAAAAAAGAAAAGTTAGGAATTGCTAAACTGTACTACACCCCAGGTAGTTCTAATCTGCAGTGTGAGCACTCCTCCTGCTTCAAAGGAAGATGTGGGAAATGAATGTCAAATGTTTTATTTCTGCAGAATCTTCTGTCTGCTAGAATGGGAACCATGGCTGTGAGAGGAATGACTGAAATTTGACAGATGAGCTGAACTGCCTGGGTTTGGGCTCATTCTCACCAGGCTATAGCCAGGTTACACCACATTTCAGAGGGAAGAGTCCCTCCCCTTGGGGCCAGCTCTGAAGCCTTGGGTGCAGCAGGAGAACTTCTCCCCTTCCAGCCGTGCCTCACAAACCCAGCTGGATTTGGGAATTGAGGTCTGACCCCCTCCAGTGCCAGCCCTGCTGCTCCTCCCCGTGTCAGATCTGTTCAGAGGGTGCAGGACAACCACACACAGCCCTGGGAGGCTGGCTGGCACTCAGGTTAACCTCTCAGGTTAGCTTTGCCCCTCGTTTTTTAGCTA
This sequence comes from Bombycilla garrulus, assembly GCA_013400315.1. Taxonomy (NCBI): domain Eukaryota; kingdom Metazoa; phylum Chordata; class Aves; order Passeriformes; family Bombycillidae; genus Bombycilla; species Bombycilla garrulus. The sequence continues at coordinate 88,083 of VXBU01017020.1, read as the reverse complement.
AGAGATTTAGAATTAGGGAACATCTGGAGCCCCTTGCTGGAATTTAGACTGCTGCAGCTTAATCTCACCACTGGTTCTTCCACCTATCAGAAACTCAAGGCAAACTCCGTTGTTTAGTCTCTGCCACGTTGCCTCAATGTTAGACCATGCCAATGCACAGAAATAACTTAAATATAGGGATTTTGGTATTTAAGAGATACTGACAACATCTGTGTGCAGCACAGGACGCCCAAAGGCAGGCCGCTGAATTAGAGTTCAGGGGGGGCTGTGCATGAAACTCTGTGAGGCAGCACTTTTTCACAGCTAGATTCTAATTATCAGTGAAGAAAGCAGGCAGTGGATACCAAATTATCCCACAGGAAAAACCTGCTGGATCTTATCCTTGCACAGCCAAAACAAAAAGGAGCTGCCAGAGCACGAGCTCCCCTCAGAGACACCCAGCGCTGATCTGCGCCCTGCCATGGGACAGGCAGGGACACTGAAACGTCCTGGGGGCATTTTCAGGACCTGGAAATCCCTGTGGTTGTGATTTCCTACCTGTTTGCAGAATTTCCAGCAGCAGTCAGCTCACACTGGAGTAAATCCAGTCGTCAGGGAAGGAGGGAAGTGTTGGTGCATCAGCTGCTCTGGAAAATCAAAGCAGGCCCAGCAGATGAATGCTTTAAAACACAGGAACAATGTTAACAGCATTAATTCCAGGAGTTGTTTTTTCAGACAAGAGTCCAGAATGTTCATTTTAAGGAACTAGTGCTGCAATGTTTACAACCATAAAAGAGGTGAAAGGGATAAAAAGGGTTTTTAGCCCATACAGAGCAGTTTCCTACAGTGAAATTGCTGGGTCTCTTTAGGTCTGTACTGATCGATAATATCAATATGTCCTCAAAATAATTTTTCTGATGATGCTGAAGTGAATTCCTCCCTTCTGCTAAAACTGAGAAAATCACAGAGGATTTTGAAAGCAAATCTGATCTGAATCATCTCCTGCTCGTGAATTTGAGAATGTTTTTAAGATTCTTTCAAGGCTCAAAAATCCACCACTGATCTGAATTGCTGAACATAAGTAGAATTATAAATCCTAGAAGAGCTCCTTGCCATAAAGAAACAACTCAGTACTTCTCAAGCTTTCTAGAATTTGTCCCATTCTTCCCTGCAGCAGTGTGACACAGCCAGCACCAGCCACAATTCCAGCCCTTGGTCCCTTTACCCTTCCTGGTTCAGAAACATTGATTTGCTCTTCACGTGGCTGCCAGGAAGGAGGGAATATTCTGAGGGAAGAGAAATGGCTGGAGGAAAAAACAGGGAGAGAAATGGCAGGAGTTCCATGCAATTCAGTGCAGGAGTGCAGCACAGATCCCTTACTCCTCTTTAGGGTCTTCTCTAGTTGTGAGAAACTCTTGTACTAAGAGAGAAAGAGGCACCTCAGGAAGATTACGGGGCTTTAAAGTTTACCCTAAAAAACAGGGTAAATTTGCGTTTAAGATCCCAAGAAACAGAACTTCACGGAAAAATTATTCTCTGATTTATGGCCTTTCAGTGTTCCTTGATTTTTTGACCAAAGTTTTTTGTCTTAACTGTGTTCCATTATTTCTAGTTGCATTTGCAAACCCAGTCCCTCGTGCCTTTCCCCATGGGAATGTTCTCTGACCTCTTAACACGGAAAATTCGGCCTTGAGCTTCATTCACAGGCTGGGGGAGCTGGGGGGGGGTCACCTGCAGAGGAGAAGCTCCAAGGAAACCTCAGAGCTCCTTGAGGGCCTGAAGGGGCTTCAGGAGAGCTGGAGAGGGACTGGGGACAAGGGATGGAGGGACAGCACACAGGGAATGGATCCCAGTGCCAGAGGGCAGCGATGGATGGGATATTGGGCAGGAATTGTTCCTGTGAGGGTGGGAGGCCCTGGCACAGGTGCCCAGAGAAGCTGTGGCTGCCCCTGGATCCCTGGCAGTGCCCAAGGCCAGGCTGGACAGGGTTTGGAGCAGCCTGGGACACTGGGAGGTGTCCCTGGGACAGTGGGACGTGTCCCTGCCACAGCAGGAGTGGCACTGAAGGCTTTCAAGTCCCTCCAACCCAACCCAGTCTGGGATTTCTGTGATTCCCGTCCCTCTGAAGACCTGGGAAGGCCACCAAGGGCAAGTGTACCACGAGCAGGTCTTCCTGGTTTGGAGTTGCACCAAACCCCTGCTGTTAACAAAATTAATGAGGTTTTGTCTGGTCCTGAGGTGAAACTTTCACTGTCTTTTTCAAACAGCCCTATTGCAGGGCCCTGTTGCATCAACATGAGGTTTCAAAACAGAGTAAAAACCGACTTGGCTTTAGATTATTTATATTTTTGGGGCTGATGTCTAAAAGAGCAGCAGCATTCCTGACAGCCAGAGGATTCCAAGCATCTGTCCTTAGCTTTCCAGTGACCCTGGGGAAGCAACCCATAATCCACATATTTTAATTGCCACAGGGCCTTGTGGGCTGTGCAGGGGTGGGAATGTGGGCAAGAATATTTCTGGGTCTGTAATTAATCCTATTTGTTGTACAAGTGTGATTTATGGGACAGCCTGGACGCTGCGGGAATGAAGGAAGATGTGGAGGGCTGGGATTTGAAGGAAGGAGAACCCAGAGCAATTTCTCTGTTTAATAAAGCAGGAGGGTTGGAAAGGTTCTCATAAAGCACAGTAGCGTCCTGCCAAGAACGATCCCTCGGTTTTCTGCAGCCTGAGGATTATTCCAAGAGTGTCCCCAGAGCTTTGTTTTTTCTTTTTGTTTTGGCCACAGAGCTCAGGATTCACCAAGAATTTCAATTCAAGACTGCAGCAGAAGTCTAAGCTTGCTAAGGTGAGGCTTCCAGGGCTTACCATGGATGGAGCAGCAGATGATGCCCTGCTCACCTTTGCTCCTGCCCACAAAGACGAATTTGCCCCCTTCTCCCAAAGAAGAACAAAAAAGCAAGGAATGAACCATTCTGCCACAACTTATTTTCCACTTTGGCATAAGCAGATCAAGTATAACCTGGTTAGTATTTTTTGCACAGCCTCTTTTGGAACTTCATCATCCTTTAAATCGCTGTTGGATGATCCAACATTTTTCCTGTGTGAACCCTTCAGCTTCTTCCATGATAATTCTTCACTAACAAGGACTGTACCCAATTCCAGAGTCAACCAGGGCACCAAAATTAGCACACCAGGAGCCTCCTTCTGCCACAAATGTCGTGTGACCAGCACAAGTGATCACCTGACAGTCCTGCCACTGTCACTTCCTTTTTGCCACTCTGGCCCCGTGCTGAGTCACCAGTGTGGTGGCAAGACCCTGCTCGCTGTTGGTCAACAGGTTTCACTTCCAGAAGCGCCTGTAAAAGATTAATTTTGGTGTCCAGGCTCAGTGTTTGACGTGGGGCAGTTGCAAAAGGCAACTCCTCTCCTCTGCTGAGTCAGGGCACGGCAATTTCTGAGCCTGTGTTGGTTGGAAGGGTAAGGCAGCCTGAATTCTCTGTATTTAAACTGCTGGGTAAAATGGAAAGAGGAGAGATTTGTCACCTGTCCCCTCAGCCAGCACCCTGCCATCCCCACTGATTATCTCAGACTCTATTCCAGTCACTAATTTGGATGCAAAGCTGCCCTTAACACAGTCGCACACAAATAGCTGTCATTTGCTAAGACAAGAAATTATTCTATTCCTCCTTCTGTGAAAGCTTAAAAATTGCTCTAGAAATTAGCAGGCCAATCTATAATTATCTTCAATCAGCAGCAGCTCAGTTCTGGTGTTACCTGCAGCTTCTGGTACGCAAAACTTCAGGGTCCAAGTTCAGTGCAAAAGTCTGTGGCTGCAGAGAAATGCAACAGGGGCTGTGCTCATTGCAAAAAGATTTCAGAAGTTGTACTGAGTTAAACTGTAATAATTCCAGGACTTGGTACCTAGGTCAATGCTGGCCTTGCCTCAGAAGGCAGCTGTTATTTCTGCGTCATAATAAAAAAAAAAAGAAAAAAAGGAGGAAAAATTGCACAAAAAAAATTCATACAAATGTTCCTTGAAAAAAAACCCTTTGTATTGGACCTGAACCAAGAGATCTTCCACAGCAGCAAAACTATTGATTGCTGCCCAGGGGATGAAATGCAGGCTGTATGCATGGCACAGCCAAATTTACAGCAAACAGCCTGACTGTATCCCTGTTCTTTACCAAGAATTTAGTGAGCACTCTTGTCAGCAGGTTCAGCAGGACCAGGAGGAAATGGTTACAAATTCTGGGTCAACCTGGGCCCTAAAAGTGGCTTTCCAGGCTGGTGTCCACAGCGAGGGACCTCTCAACCGGCCTTGCAGAATCCCATTGTTCTGCAGGTGAGCAGACTTCATCCTCTGGAGATTTGATCCATCCCATCTGTATAAAAAGAGGAGGAAACAAATGGGTTAGACAGAACCTGAGTAGGATTCCATAAATCCAGCCATTCTTCTCAAATCCTCGGAGGGATATGGCAGCTGAAATAGGCTGTTGACCCCACTGATTGCATTTCTTAGAGCTACTCCTTGGGAAAAGACAATAAAAATTCTTCCTATCAAGTCCCCCCAGCTCCTGGGTGGTTGTGAAGTAGAGCCAGGGTATTAAATCTGGAGGCTTGGATATCTAGAATGGCTCTGTCAAAGATGTCACGAAAAACCCCAGGAGAGCTCTGTGTACCTGCTGAGGTGGCACATGTGGAACTATTCCCCACAACTCCTCTGCCACTTTGGCAAAACTGCTGGCACCCAAAGACAAATCCTTTATTTCGAGTGACTCTGTGCTCTTCTACATCACAGCACTGATTGCAGAAAAATGCCTCAAAGGCCATGTGGATGGCACAAGAGGTTTAAAACGAGTTGTCATTTTGTTGAGTTAGGAAAAATAGCAAATATTTCATGGAGTAAATGCTCCTGTTCTCATCTTCATGAGCAGAGCAGCGGCATCCAGCCGTAAATTCGGTGGTGCTCACTTTTTAGTGTCTGGAAAGGCTTTTCCTGTCCAGAGGCAGCGATAAAACAAAATGACACCGAGTGACCAGCCACCAAAAATTCACAGGCCTTCTTCAAGCTGAGGAAGCAGGAGGAGAAGCCCAGGGATCAGAGCAGCTTAGCCCACTTGAGATGTTTAGATGTGCCCCAGCTGGAGCAGCCGGGTGAAAACGCACAGTCAGAAGTCAGGAGAGGGAGCTGCGGAGGGCGGGTGGAAGCAGCAGTCCCAGCTCCTCTCTGATCAGCATTTCTCCAGCTGTTTATCCAAATCCTGCTGAGATTTCAGCAGGATGGCAGTAATTCTTCCCAGGGTGTCTCTGTTTACAGAGCTGTCCTGCAGCACCTCGGGAGGAGCGATTTCCCTCTCCTTGTCCCTGACAGCTGGCACGTCACCTCTGCTGTCCCCTCCTCTGGCTCAGGACAGCTTTGTCTCCACTGTGAGCAGCCGGGCAAGGCCACTGCCCCATCAATCCTGGGTGATGTGTGGGGGAGGCTGTGCACAAATCACCTCTCTGCACACACAGGGAATTCTCTGGAGCTGCTGCCCTGGACCGAGTTTGTCCCACTCCAGTCTGTGCACAAATCACCTCTCTGCACACTGAGGGAATTTTCTGGAGCTGCTGCCCTGGACTGAGTTTGTCCCACTCTGAGTCTGTGCACAAATCACCTCTCTGCACACAGGGAATTCTCTGGAGCTGCTGCCCTGGACTGAGTTTGTCCCACTCCAGTCTGTGCACAGCAGCCTCTCCCAGAACATGACTCACTGCCACCTCTGCCATCACCCGAGGATGTTCAGGCAGAACAAATAGCATGAGACCCGAGGCCAATCACAGCTGGGAATTCGGATTAAAAATAAAAGAGGAATGAGAACATTTGTCACAGAATACTCTGTCCTTCAAGGAGAAGGAAATTTTCTAGCGGGGAATAAAAACAGCATTTGTTTTTATTAGAAGTGCTTCTGTTTCACTCCATTTTTTCTGACCCTACGAGCAGTTCTCCCTCATGGGTTTGGCTCAGTGGAACAACGCAATGTATGCTCTTTCTCAGGCTGGGAAGAGAGAATTTCATGCCTGTGAGAAGCTGCCTGCACCTTGCACTTCTCAGCAAAATGAAAAAGGAATTGGATTGAGGTTCTTTATACACATGGGACAGAGATCCTGCTGCAAACAGGGCCAGAACAAGGAGAAAAGATTACACATTTGCTGTCTGGAATTGAAGTTTGGGGAGTGTCCAAACTGGGTTTGGTGAGGGGATTATCACTTTGGGGTTAATTGTCAGCCAGCCAGGCAGGGATGAAACGCTCCTGTGGGGATCCAAGGTCCAGGCAGAGCTCTGCTCTGAGTTTTCACCCTGTTCTCCACAGAAATCCTGATGAATCAGGGTGTGCGTGCCATGTAGGTGACAGGAGTGTGACAACCTATTGGAAACAACCACCAGAATGAAGGGGTTTTTTTGAGTTTTGGGGTCTTGTTTGAGTTTTTTGAGTTTTTTTGATGGCACCCATTTTCTGCATTGCTTCTCTCAGAGCAGGACCATGAGCTGAGCAAACACAGAGCTGCTCCTGGACGCCCTGGAGAGAACCTGTGCCACTCTCCCAGCTTGAGCAGAGCTCCTGCTCCTCGGTTAATCAGTCACCCAGTGCCAGGGCTGGCTTTTGCTGCTGCTGTGGTTACACATTCACCCCTCCTGGCTTCCCCAGGCGCAGCCACACCAGCACAGCCTGCAAGTCACAAAGTTCCCTGGCTGAGGGTTTCGTCATTCCTTTATCAGCTGGCAGGGAAGCACTGCTATCAGACTGGCAGTGGCACTCTGCTCACAGATTGTCACTCCCCTATTTTGTCTGTGAGCCCGATCCTACACAATCCAGCCAAGGAATTCTGCTCGCTCGGCCCCAGCACCTCAGACTTTGCAAAGCTCTGTAAACACAGGCTCCCCGAGAAGACATCCAAGAGCACGCCGTGACAGGGAAAAATATGCTTTAAATACATTTAGTATTACATTTAGACAATCACTTAAACACTTCATCCATCAAGTGACAAACAAAAAGCGAGATCTCGTTTATAATCCCTCCTTGCTTTGGGTATAGTGAGAGGTTAGTGGATGGCAGGAAACTAAAATCATATTTTGTTTTTCCACCTGCTTGCCCCTCTTACGCTGTGGCTAACGGTGTGTTAGGCTCAGTGCATTCCAGAACAGAGCCCAGGCAGTGTGGGAGCAATAATGAAACATCATTATGTTTTCTGGGAGCATTATATTTTCTGCAAAACCTGAGGGGGAGGCTTGGAGGTCATTGCACACATTTTTCAGGCAACTGGTAACAGGGAAAAGAGCTGTGCTGAAAAATAGATAAACACTGATTTCCTCGGTTTACTCCAGGAACAGATTTCCAGGAGCACTGAGTCAGAAGAATGATTTATTTTTTATAGTTCTAGTTTCTTTCTGTTTAAATCAATTATTAAATCAAAGGAAATCTGTGGTGATTATTAGGCTGAAACCCTCAGCCTCTGCTGAACTAGTCCAGTGTATGTTTTTATTTTCTGTCACTCGAAGACAGAAATGATGTGGAAAACTCAGTAAAATACAGGATTTGAAGCAGGGCTGAATTCAACGTGGTACCCACTGTTACTTCAGGTCAGATAAGAATCAAATAGTTCTCAGCTGTGAAGGACAGGAATGCAAAGAAGCATTAGAGAACCCGTGGGATATCAGGGATAGATTTAAGGATGGGGGGCTGGTGAAGGACCTGAATGCCACATTTACAACAGAGAATTAGAAGAAAAGTGTTAGAAGGGGATCAGAGATCTAATCCATTCTCCAGTTCCAAGGCAGGAGCTGAGAGTCTTGAGCTATTCCTGGTAGACTGAAAGGGAAAAACAGAAGTTGGGGTAGAGAATCTGAAAGAGTGGCTGCTGGAGAGGAGCGTTCTGAGGAGTTTCCCCTTTTATTGGAGGTTTATTTGAGGGCAGAGGCACAAAGCTTTGTGTGCCACCCTCGGTGCAGCCTGTCCTGCTGCACCATCTCCTGCTTTTTATCAGCAGATCCGTGACCTGCGGGTTCCCACACAGTTAGAGAGAAATTCAGTCTTTTTGTTGTCCCAAAGGTGGGGTTTTCTTGGCAGCTCCGGGGCTGAAAGTAGTGGTACCGGGGAGATGGAAAAAGCCCAAGACATTGGAGCTGAATTAAGGGCACATGTGGATTAAAGCCCCTCGACCTGCAGCTCCTGCCATCAAGGGGCAGTGGGGAGGTCACTGATGCAGTCACTGTTTGCTTCAGCGCTTAAACCTTTGCTGAGGAGACCACTGTGGACATAAATATATAGAATGAAATCTCTCTCTTTGCAAGTAATGGAACTCCAGCTCATTTTCAGGGACCAGCAGAGCAGCAGCAACTGAAGGTGCGACACCCGACGCCCAACTCCACCTGTTAATGGCTTTCTGTGTTTCCTGCTAAAGGAGCGATTTCCCACATTTGGATATTCTACCATTTGAATGGAATTTCTGCCTTGCAGACCCTTCCCCCTCTGCTCTTGGATGCACCCAGCGAAGATTTCCAGCTCAGCCACCCATGATTTGCAAACACTGCTGTTCCTTCCAGCCCCGATTGCGTGGTATCCCCATGGCAGATGCAATTGCCTAAGAGAAACAAACATTAAGAAAGCATTTAATGTATTGTTGCTTGTCCTCTGATAATAAATGCAACAGCTGGAAACGAAGAGGGGAACTGTCACCTGGAACAGGCAGTTCCAAGCACCCAGCGCTCTGGGAGAGGGCCCAGTAACGTGCACAGTGCAATCAGAAACGGGCCCCAAGGGAAGGCTGGGTCAGGCTTTTGGGAAGGCAAATTTGAATCATTTTTTCTTTAATATTATGATAAATATTGCCATCAGATCCCACCTGTAGCACAAACTCACCTGATCCTCTTTCACGGGATGGATTCGTACTGAGAGGTCTCCATCTAGACTTTACAGATCTCACAGTTCTTTTCTTTTCTTTTCTTTTCTTTTCTTTTCTTTTCTTTTCTTTTCTTTTCTTTTCTTTTCTTTTCTTTTCTTTTCTTTTCTTTTCTTTTCTTTTCTTTTCTTTTCTTTTCTTTTCTTTTCTTTTCTTTTCTTTTCTTTTCTTTTCTTCTTTTCTTTTCTTTTCTTTTGCCATGTTCCTGTGAGTAAACAGCAAGGGGATGGCAAAGATCCCCCTCCAAGGATCTCCTGCTGAGTGGGACTGAGCAAATCTCAGCACTTCCAGCAAGGCTTTGTCCAGCCCCTAGGAAAAGCCAGTGACAAAGGTTTGCAGTGACACAAAATCTTTGCAGCACTCAGGTACCCTGAAGACTTTGAAACAGCCTTGGCAACCCCATTCCAGTGTGGGGAGAAGCAAACACAGCCACATCAAGTGGAGTTTTTGTATAATAGAGGAAAATTCTAGATTTTTTCCAGCCAGACCCAAAAATTTCTTGTGCCTCAGGTTTATTTTTGCCCAATACAAGATTATTTTACAAGTCTCATGGATGAGGAGAGAAGAAGCTGAAGAAGGAAAAGAAAGAGAAAAGAATGGATTAATGACATGAGCTTTGCTAGGTTCCATGCATAAATGATATTATTTAATTACAGTAGCAGATTTCTTCAAAATGCCATACATTAAATGAGAGGAAGAAGCTTCTGTACATGACTGAAGTGAGGATTTGGGGTGGCACATGGTTGTGCAGACTGGGATTTGTCACATTTTTATTCAGTCATCTGAAATTTCCATCCAGAGCCTGCAGAAGGGGCAGCACTTCCAGAGAACAAGGCAAACCTCAGCCTGAAACATCAATCCCTGCAGGAGATTAATGCCAGGCTGAGCTCTCCCCATCCTAGAATGGGTTCAGTTGGATGCTTGGCTTTTGGACAGACTTAAATTAATGATTAGGAAATCAAGCCGTGACATAAATGCAGGTTTTTGCTTTGTAAATAGTCAAAGAGTTAGAGGAGAGGATCTAGAGGGAACCTAGAAATTCATTCAGAACCAGATGATGGCAGAAATAAAGAAGCCTCTTTGGTGTAAATGAAACGTCATTTTTTCCTACGTAAACAAAGCCCTGCTAATTAGCCAGGACACCTTTCCAGTGTCTTGTGCTATCCTTTTTTCTCCAGTGTTCAGATCACTGATGCCCATTAGCTCCTGAAATGTCAGAGAGAGTGTTAAGAAAAAAAAAAAATTACTTCTCTAAAAGGAAAAGAATGTTATGAAAACAAACTGTGGCTTTTTAGGACTTTTTGCAATTTCCTGAGGCTTTTTCTTGAACTGGGGAACATCAAGTCCTCCCTCTCCAGCAATTCGTGGGAACAGCGTGCTGTGCAGAGGGACTGGCTCAGTCCAGGAGAGGGAGAGGCAGATTTCTACCATCCCTGGGTTCCAAAACTCCTCTGAAAGGAGCTGCTGCCTCCAAAGCCTGGGTTTTGGGAAGACCAGGGATTGGAAATGCCAGCAGGCAGGCCCAGTTTGGATGTGGTGGGAGCTGGTTTATGGCAGAATTGGAAATGCCAGCAGGCAGGCCCAGTTTGGATATGGCAGGGGTTGGTTTATGGTGGGATTGGAAATGCCAGCAGGCAGGCCCAGTTTGGATGTGGTGGGAGCTGGTTTATGGCAGAATTGGAAATGCCAGCAGGCAGGCCCAGTTTGGATGTGGTGGGAGCGGGTTTATGGTGGATTGGAAATGCCAGCAGGCAGGCCCAGCCTGGATGTGGTGAAGGCTGGTTTATGGTGGGATTGGAAAT
>VXBU01017020.1:54659-76887 GCA_013400315.1 Bombycilla garrulus | reverse complement strand
TTGGAAATGCCAGCAGGCAGGCCCAGTTTGGATGTTGCAGGGGCTGGTTTATGGCCGTGTTGGAAATGCCAGCAGGCAGGCCCAGTTTGGATGTGACAGGAGCTGGTTTATGGTGGGATTGGAAATGCCAGCAGGCAGGCCCAGCCTGGATGTGGTGGGAGCTGGTTTATGGCAGGATTGGAAGGGGGGCTTCCCTCACCAAGGAAAGAAATCCGTGTCCTGTGTGAGAAATGAGGGGCTGTGCTCTGGGGATTCCCCAGTTCTCGGGCACCTGTGGGCTGCCAGTGCCAGGAAATGCCAGCACAAAGCAGGATGGGCAGCGGTGCTGAGAGCCAGCTGTTGGCCTAGCAGACGGTTTGGCCACTGAGCCATCAGCCTTTTTTAGCCACAGCAGCACTGAGCTCTGCCCCCTGCACGTCCTCCTGTCCCACCGCCTTCCATCCATGGCTCGGGATGCCAGGAGGGAGGTTTGTACGGTAAAACTTCACATTTCTGCTTGCTGAGCCTTGTTGTGTGCATTCCAGGGTTTTATCCCAGCAGCTCAGGATCAGCTGGAATTACAAACTTGGCTCCAGAATGCTCAAGTCTCTGATGGAATTTAGAATTTCGAGGTGCACCGTGTGTTTTGTTATCCCAGTCATTAAGGAAATGGTGCCCAGAAAAGCCCTCATGCACCCCAGCTGGGATGATCTCTCACTTCGGCAGCAAACTATTAAATAAAAAACCTATTCCAAAATAATTTTAAATCTATTTTTGCACCTGCAATAGTTTCAGCTTTCAGTGATTCCCCAGCTTGTTTATAGGAATGTTACATTGCACAGCACATGTACTGCTTCCCCTACACTCACAAGGTCAATTATTCTGTCAAAAAAGGAAATTAAATTAGAGTAACATGGCATGATTTCAGTCTTGACAAAAAGTACTTGTTATGTTACTATTGCTGGATATCCTAAGATGGACAGTTAAACAAATCAGTGATTAATTTGCTATTTGAAGCTGGAATAACCTGTAATTGTCTTGGTCCTTTCTTAAGAAATAAAAAAAATAGAAGAAATTTTTCTTTCCTGGGTCCTCTGAGGCCTCACTTTTCCGTGATCCATGAGTTCTTAAAGATAATCATTTAATGGTTCAGATTGTTTTAGCTATTTCCTGAAATACTCCAGGGTAAATTTCCTTGCAGCTCGCTCACTTGAATGTATCTAACCCAGCTGAACATATTTAACCTATTCTCTTCCTCCTCTCTATACTCCAGCTTATTGCTAATTTTAATTATTCTAAGCATCTGGTGGGAGTTAACCTCTTGCTGTGAAGACTTAAGCAAAGAAACCATTGAACAATTAATCTTTATTCTTCTGTTATTTCCTCGTCTTCCCTTGGCAGGACGGGAATTTTCATCCTTTTGTTTGTTTTAAAGCACAGAATATTTTCTCATCTCCTTTAACGCCTCTTGCCAGCTGTCACTTTCTGCTTTAATACTGGAACACCACTGGATATTTCCCGCCCTGGGCCTGCACAAACAGAAGGGAAATGTTTGATTTGAGAGCCAGGGTGGAAAAAGCTGCCCAACAAAGCTGCAGTGGTGTGCCCCAGCCCAGAAACTGGGGGCATGGCATTGCTTACAGGACATATCACCAGAGAGAGCAATTTTAATTCACTGATTATTAACAGCTCTGCTGACCTGAGGTGATTTAGGGTACCTGGATTTAGGCACCCTGGATAGCACCCAAGACCTGAGAAAGTAATGCTCAAAACCACCAGGAGGGGAAAGAAAAGAGAAAAAAACCTAAAACCCCGAAGAGCTGCTCACCTCCAAGTGAACACACATTTGAGGAAATGGAATTTTAAGGGAAAAATCCCAGTTGAGCTTTCTTGTTTGTAAATTAAATTATTTCTAGTGGTGATTTCTAATGGATTTTTTCTTAGAAAAAAAAAGGAAATTTTCTGGTGTCCTGGAGAAGATCCTGTTAGAAGGGAATTGAGGACGAGGTTTGGTGTGCAGCTTTTGGATGATCTGAGGCTGATCCCCTACCTGCAGCCCACTGCTCCAGCCTCTCCCACCAGTGAAATAAATGAGGTTGGCACTGATTGTTGTAAAGCACTTGGAGAAATTTTCTGGGACATCAATCCTGACCTCCCCTTCCCCTGTGGCTGGCTCGTTCCTGGTGCTGCAGACCCGGGGAGCTCGGGATGGCCAGCTAGAACAAGGAGTTTCCTTTGGTGAAGGTGCAGCTGGCAGGCTGAGATGTTATCTTTGCAAACCGCATTTGAGAGACATATTAAAATGCCCAATAAAACATACTGGCTTTTTAATCCATTGAGCAATTCCTCATTTCAAACAGTGGCAGCAGCATTAAAACGCAGCTGGGGCGATTTCTAAGGAGATCAGGAGATGGAATCATATGACAACATCCTTGTGCCCTGCAGTCCTGACATGCAAAACGAGCTCCTGAGCTCGAGGAGCTCTGGTGTGTCTGAGCAGAACGGGACAGGCTTGACTTTGAACTAAAAGTTCTTTACCCTGTGCCTATCAAAGTGAAATTTTGCTCCTCTGGCTGTCAGGCAGTCTGTACCCACTGCCTGTGATTTAAGGCTCACCAGGCATGCCAAGAATATATTAGCTTGCTCTTGGCAGCAGGAATTGTATTTGTGTAACAACAAGCTTTAAAACCCTGTTAAGAAACATTGTGTGATCTGTAGCATGGGACTCGTTCATTTTGTTGTTGTCATTTTACTGAAAAAAAAAAAAAAAATGCACACAAGACATTGCTCCAAAAATCTGGAGGGCACTTTGGAATGTCTTTAAAATAAATTTAAAACAAACAAACAACAAGCAACAAACTCCACGACAGATTGGGTAAGAGCTCCATCTCCTCCTGGAAGGCTCCCTTAGAACGTAAAGGAGAATGTTTGTTGTGTCTCCTGGACGCGCTGCTGTCCCTCGCGTGAATTGCACAAGCGTTTCAACACCAGGGCCTGAGTGAGGCTCTGAAATCTGCCCTGAGGTGTGCAGAGCCCAGCTGCCTTCTGCCCAGCGCTCCTGGATCCCTGAGCTGGCAATGCCAGCCTGAGGGGCCGCTGAGGGAAAGCTGAGGGGGACAGGGATGGCAAAGACCTGCAGAGCCCTCGGTGACACCGGGCCTGCTCATCTGTGCAGAGAGATCCCTGAGGAAAAGTAATGGCAGAAAAACTGCCTGCACTGCTCATGGTACCTGCTGCAGTGAGGCAGCTTAAATTCCTGTCCTGTGGCTCGAAATGAGGGTCTGACTGAGCTTCACAAGGGCTTTTCTTGATGCAGCCATGGAAGTTCTGAACTGCCTCATTGTTGCCCGGCGCAGATAAAGCCTCATGGATCACACCGGGATGTGCTTTTGCAGGAGGGTTTTCTCCTCTTTCCCCACTCAGCAGGGAAAGTGCCCATGAGCTCTCAGCTGCCTCCCAGCCAGAGCTGCTGGCAGAAGGTTTTTACTCCTCCCGGAGCTGCCAAGATGCTCCTTGCCGAGGTGCCTCAAGGCCACCATTGACCTCAGGACGGCTGGAGAGGGCAGGAGCAGCTGGGGCTGCACAGCTCTGCCCTGGCACAATGGGCTCGGGGGAAGGAAATGCTGCTCTGATTCGTATCCTCAGCCCCTTGGCTGCAAACCAAAGTGCCAGAGCTCCGAGCAGGACAGGCACTCGCAGCCAGCAAGGGACAGCAGGATGCAGGGGACAGGAACTGGGGACAATGGGAAGAATCTGGGGTGCAGCAGGAGCCACGGGCTGGCCCCTGCCTTGCACTGGCGCTGATCCTTGTGCTTCAGGGAGTGATTTGAGGCAGGCAAAGCAGGCAGACACCTTGGACAACATCATCTCCACTCTCCCTCTTGTTTTAATAGTGTGACAACTGAATAATAATGTCCCTGCAAGTGGCACTTTGAGGATCTGACTGCACAGAAAGAAATTTCTCAGCCACTGGAATCCAGTGAGGCTTGAGCGCAGCCCAGGATGGCAGTGCTGGCAGTGCAGGATCCACACTGTGCTCATGGCAATTCCTTTTCTCTGTTTTTAATGCCTGATTTATTCTTCAAATTAGTTTGCCTGTTCTTCAGACATCCTTTCTGCATTTTTGGGGCAGGTATCCCCAGTGCTCTGTTTAGGATCAATTCCTGCTCACTTTGGGCACCCAAACCCCTCCTCCCTGGGAACCAGGAAACTCATTTGTTCACCACTCCACGGAGGCCAGTCCTAAAAATCCTGGCTCAAAGATTTCTGGAAACCTTGTCTGATTGAGAGTGAACAGAACCACGAACCCTTGAGCGGTGTCACTTGTAACACAAATGGGATTTTTCTCTGAACAGGAGCAGCTTCCCCATTCTAGGCTTGATCCCAGATTTGAGGCTCTTCCCTTTCACTGGGCAGTTTCCAGTGAAACTCTGGGTTCATTGCGTGCCAGGCTTGGTGCTGGTTAAGCACAGCTTTATTGTGTACCAAAGGAAGTGCAGAGCAAACAGGGAGGAGAGATTATATATAAAATTCATCACTGAGTGCTTTACAGCCCACTGGTTCCTCCCTCACAATATATCCCTGCCCATGGCAGGGGAATTGCAATCAGATGTTCCTAAAGGTCCCTTTCTGTGATAATATTTGGGTTAACTTGTATAATTTGCATTCCTGACAATTTCTTGTGGTGCCACTCATGTTGGACCTGGCAGGTGAGCACCTCACAATCTCCTACGAGGAGCAAATGAAAAGTGATGCCTTTGGGGAGCCAAAAATAGCTGACATCAGAAAATACCCTCTTAGTGATACAGAACTTTCACTGCTGGGTGCCAAAAGTGCCCTCTTCAGCGCCCAGACTCTCCAAGTAACTCCCACCAGCCACCTGTGCAATCCTGTTGTGTTTTCAAAATCCATTTCTTAGCATGACTTCATCCCCTGTAACTTCATTTTGGTGTGATGCCATTGCCTCCAAGGCCCTTTTAGCATTTGAATTACACTTTGAATTACATTTGAATTACAGCAGGCTCTTCACCTGGGAATTGCAATGGGAAATGCAGAGCCCTTACTGCACAGTCCACCCACAAAAGAAGGTGAAGAACTCCCAGTTAAATTTCCACCACCTTAATTTATTTTTATTTTTTTGTCAATAACAACTGCAAAATAAAAAAAAAAGCTATTAATTTAATAAGAATTGAATATGTTTTATTTTTAATATTTAGTACAAACCTTTCTAGTCATTTTTCATTGTCTTTTTCCACAGAACTGCAAGTGCAAGCTTAATAGGAGGACTCAGGGAATTTTATTCCACAGATTGATCTTGCAAAGACAAAGCACTGTGGAAGTCCCATCTTCTTTGAATCCGGCTTTATTACCCCTGTTTATATTTTACTGTAAAAACACATAGACTAAAAATATCAAATATTTTACTCAAGCTATTCAGGCAGAGTCCAGTTGCAGAGGAACCTGCACATCACTGTGCCTTTCCTACCAGTCTAGAATTAACCACATTAATCCACATTAAAACGTGAAAACTGAAGAGAAGTATAAAAGAAGAAATATTCAGCTGGGGAAATATTCAGCTAAAGAGCTCCTGGATTTTTTGATTAAAGTTCAGCTAAGAGACAGCAAGTTGAACATAATCTGGATTCCAACACACAGCAACAAACCCATTTCTTTGGATTGTACATGTCTTAATTTATTTCTGACTGCAAGCCTCTGATCATTCCTTTCCTTTAATTTATTCTGGTTTGAGGCTGAGCTGGGAAGGAATTTTGTGAGTTTACATTCTTTCCAAAAGAATCTCCCCGTGCAAAAGGACCCCAGTTGGAATTGTGAACGTGAACAGCTTTGAATTTGTGTCTCTGCACCAATGTTCAGGGTTCTGCTCGTGAGTCAGTGCTCGTGGTTTGGGTTCTGTGCCACGGGCAGGAAGGGAAGGAAACCCAGCCACCAAAGTTCACCAAGAGCAGCTGATTCTGAGGGATCTCATTGATCAGCCCCTGACACCATCCTGTTATCGATGGAGATCCAAATCCATTTTTTAAGGTCTAGAACCCAAAGCTTGTCCTTGTTACAGAGCCACCTCCTTCACTCTGCTGAGATTTTTCATTTATTACAACAGGAAGAGCGCAGATCTCCCTTGCCAGCAAGCAGATGTTCACCAAGAAGGTTTTACGAACTGATCAATTGCAAAATCCCTCACTGCAATCCTTCAGAAAATCAGATGCCCTCTGTCCTTCCTCCCACTCCAGCTTAGTTGCCAAAACTTACATACAAAATTATTACTGTAATGTTTTATAGTCACTGTGAAAAAATATCTATTTGGTCTTACAGAATGATGTGAAATTAATCTGTGGCCTCAAAAGAAGAAGAAAAAAAAATAGTCTATTAAAAGTAGCTCTTTTTCCTCCCTCCTCCCTCTCCCAGGCCCCTTTTACTCCCCTCCCCCAACAATAAAGGATGTTTTGGAACAGCCTTTTCAGGAAACATTTCCACAGCAAAATGCAGCATCATTTATAATATTTAAAGCTACATTTTTGTTGAGATGGCTTGGCAGGCTTTGCTTGCAAATCTGGCAGGATATGGCCAGCTGAGAGTTAGCACTAACAAACCGAGGATATGCTGACACAACAGAATGCTTTAATCATCATTGCAGCAAGCAGGACAAGATCTTCTCCTGCACTGCCAGCTCTTCCCAGTGTGAGAACCAATGGTGCTGCATATTCCTCCTTCCCTCCCCTGCCTCTGGAGAGTTCAGCTCTCCCTTGCTGTCTCCACTGAACTAAAAAAACCTCGTTGGGTAACAGCATATAGCATAATGAGCAATGGATATTCCTCTTGGCCAACGCTGTTATGAAAATGCTCCCCGTTTCCAGCACAATGAGGAAGCTTAATAATTAAAAAGAAAGCCTTTAACCGGTTTGTGTCTCAATGGAAGGGCTATTTTCACTAGCAGCCAAAGC
This sequence comes from Bombycilla garrulus, assembly GCA_013400315.1. NCBI lineage: Eukaryota > Metazoa > Chordata > Aves > Passeriformes > Bombycillidae > Bombycilla > Bombycilla garrulus. The sequence continues at coordinate 69,949 of VXBU01017020.1, read as the reverse complement.
TCTTTTTTGGCTTTACCCTTTCCTAAAGCGGGGCTGAGAGCCACGTTCAGTTAGCAAAATCCTAATTAGAAACTCGTCCCATTTGAGAGTTGGGAACTGATCTCAGCCATTCGCAAAAATCTATCGAAGCAAATTAATTTCACATTTAAAAGAAGTCCTGAAGCATTTAACCCCAAAAATCTGAGTTACTGCCTTGACTGATGCTTGCCCAGAGCAAGGCTTGCCCAGAGAATTCCTGCTACACGATCTAGTGAAGCTCCAGACTTGCAATACTTCAATATTCTCCACATGAAACAATAAAGAGATGTAGTGAAAGAGGTGGGGAATTGAACAAACCTTCCCTATTTTGGGAGAATATAAATTTATAGATGCTGTTCACTGGTTTTGGTACACTAAAACTTCTTGCAAACACCAAGCCCATGGGGCATTTGGCTCTTACAAAAAAAATAACGGTGAAATCCTGCAAGGCCCTGCACGCACACATCTCTAACACTGTTATATTGCATCCAAAGCTGTGGAATCATTTCCTCCTTTCTTCCTTTGTCGGGTCAGTCGCTGCCTCCTGAGTGTTTACTTCAAGCCAGCGAAGATGTGCTGCCTAATTTCCTCTCCATCCCCTGCTTATCTGAATGAAAATCCAGGAGTTCAGAAACTGTTTTTCCAGCAGCCATCGTTTCCAGGGTTGGGTAGTGCTGGGAGGAATGGAGGTACATTTCTTGTATCCGTGGAGTTGGATACACCCCTGTGCTGCTGATTTCCAACCACTGAGTTTCAGAAAGGCACTTGGAATGGGATTTTTGATGAGAACCATAATTTTTTTCCAGTGCTTGAATGAGAACTTGAACTGTTTGACAGGTGTATAACTGAGCTGCTGATCCAGGAGTTGTTTGCTGGGGTTGTTTCCCCTCAGTTTTGTTTTCCTCCTCCTATAAATCTCGAGCTGCAGCTTTGTATTGTTTGTGTTTACAAAGCTGAGGTTACATCCCTTTAAGGGATATTCCCTCTTATTTACGAGGACAAAAAGTCCCATTAAAACGTGCTCAACTTCAAGGCAGAGTTTACACCTACAGATCAAATATTAAATCCTGATCCCTCAGGGCTTATCTGTACCTACAGGGACTGGAACCCACGGTGTGTCAGCTGAGGGAAGGGGCTCAGTCCCACAAGATGGGACAGCAGCTCTTGGGAAGTCATCTCCCATTTTCCAGCATTTTGGAATGCTGGGGGCTGGCTGTGCTGGGAGAAGGCTCTGTTGGGAAGTGCTGGAGGGTGCTGAATTCCCTGCACCAGGGGGACAGGTGGTAATTTGCTGTCACGGTGACTAAAACGGTCTGGGCTGCCTTTGCCACAACAATGGGGATGCCAGAAATGCTTTTTTTCTCCTCTCAGTTTTTATTCCAGGCCCTCACAGCAACATTTGCTCTGAGAAATGGTCACCAATGTTTTCTGGAGAAGGTAACTTTTCCTGTTGAACAGGGACCTTCGAGCTCCTACAGGGAACGTTCTGTTGGCTGACAGGGCAAGGGGAACGGGCTGGATGTGTGCAGGAACAGCCAACAGCTTTCTCTGGACTCAATTTACCTCCAGTTTTTCCACAGAAAAAGCAGATCAGTGTGAAATACAAGACAAGAATAACAGCCCAGAAGTTCCAAAGCCTGTGGGAATCTCCAGGATCCCACATCATCCCTGAGGATATTGTGATGTAGTGCACAGATGACTGAGGAACAGCACACCACCAGCAAAATCAAGCTCTTCAAAGGCAGGCATGTACCAGCTGACTGCTTCTATTTTGGAGTTGTAAAATGTTTTTAGTAGCACTGAAGATCAAAACCCAAACTGTTCATTTATGGTGTAGCCCATTCTACCCAAAACTCTAGAGAGTCTGAAAGTATTACAATCTACTGATGAACTCCCATTAGCAAGTTTTTGTTTTTAATAAATAAAGTCCCATAGAAACAGAAAGTATTTACAATTAGATCAAAATTCTGAAGATAATTCACAAGAGAAAATGCTATTTTTCGAGAAAATGTTTTCATAGCCTCATAACAGTCATTTGTTCTAAATTAGTACATAGCAACTGTCCATTAAATGAACATTTTTCCCTTAAGACCCATTCTTGTAGAAAAGTATTTCAGGCAAAACTTCTTAACCATGATGTAACCGCTTAGAATCAGAACATTTCAGTGATTAGTAACTCACATAAGAAATTAACACTTTGCATGGCTTGAGGAAAACACGGTGAATAATATCAATATGTGAGAGAAGACAGGGTGGAGGGAGAACAATATATTTTATTAGAGCAGCTGATACAGTTGAAAGAAAAGTAGAGGCTTTTGGGCATTCAGTGCCTTCATCCTCATAAAGGATAACACCCATTCCTGCAAAACTCTCCTGATTTTGATTACATTACCACTCTTGAAATGCAGGGATTTTTGGACTGAGTGGCTTAGACACTATCACTGCTGAATGGACACTTTCAGAAATGCTGTCCCTTGCAGGAGTGGGATGAAGGTCTTTGGTTAATGCGCTGCTGGGTTACACAGGTTCTTTTCAGTACTTTAACAAAGTACTGAACTCAATTTCCCTGTCAGAGCATCTCTGCCACTTATTTTCAAAAAATTATGAATATTACTTCTGTAAGGACATGCCCTAGAATTCCTTTTGATTTGAAACTATTTCTGGACTTGCATTTCAAGGGAAGCCAGTGGGAAATTGGACTGGTTAAGAAAGGCAGGCTCAGATTCCTGGTTCTCGCTGGGTGTTGCCGTTACAGGAATTCAGAGCTGGAGCTGGGGTCCATCCCAGTGCCAGCTCAGCTCTGAGCCACCCTCCACAGGAGGGGTGAGCTCTGCAGAATTCTCCCACTAAGGGATGGAACTTAACACTTCCAGTCAACAGTGAACAGCTGAATCCAGAGAGAGAATTTTCTCTTTTGCGTTGTAACAGCCACAGAAGTGTGGATGTAATTCCTGCCAGCGCCCAGCGGGAAGCACCTGAAATGTGCAGCAAACCTGCAGGGCTGAGCATGAACTGCACTGCTGTGTCTGCTCCAGGGCCATCCCTCCTGAGCTACCTGGAATGACCTCACCGCCAGCCTGGCAGGATCAAAGCTGCTCTCCCCAGCCTGGCAGTGACTTCATCTCAGTGCAATTCCACCTGTGGGCTCTGCACCTGGAGGCTGAATGATCCAATCCCCCGAACTTCCTGGTGGGAATAATGCTCCCTTCTGACCTGAGGCCCAGAGGTTACCTGAAATAAGCAGTAGGAAACGTTTCCAGGTGTAGAAGGCATGCGCTGAAGGATTAATTCTAATATTTACCTCTCTCAGCTTCTTTATTGCATAATTTGCATTGGCTTAAAAGTTTCAAGGCCTACATTAGGAGCAAAGCCGGTTTCTGCTCCCTGAAGATCCCACTCACACCTACATCACCTCTTTGGCCACTTAGGAATCACCACTCCCCTTGTCTCCGTTTAAGGCACATTTTTTGCTACATAAATAAAATATAGACATGGGGAGGAAACCAAGGGTATTGGGGACCTCTCCTTATTCTGATATATAAGTTACAAACAGCGGCCTTTTTCCCCAGTATTCCCTCTTCTGGCCCACCACTGTGTGTCCTCCCTGCTTGATTTACTCAGGGGCCACACTCCCAAACTATCAAATTCGGGCAGGTGACATGTGAATCTCTCACCTCAGTACCAAGAATACCCCAAAATGACATTGTTAGGAAATTTATCTTCTGTTAAATTTGTTCCCTCTGCTGTGCTCTGCTCCCTGTGGAACTCTTAGCTGACATTATAGGGCAACGCATGCAAGAAAGCCAATGACCTGAACAGCAGGAACATCTTGGGTGAACATCTCGAGCTCCAGCTGAACTCAGGCTGCAGGGTTTCCATCACAGCTTTATCTTTACACAGGAATTAATCCAAACCTTGCTTTTGTTTAGGAGTTAATTTATCACAACTTTGCAATTCTCTGTGATATTTTGACTGCTGTTCAGAGAGGTTTGTACCAACCCATTCCAGCTCAGCTCTGCTGCTGTGGGGTGGGAACTGGAGCAGCTGCTCCTCCCCTGTCTCAAACTCGCACGAGCAGAGGAATCAAAAGGATTTTGCTTCCTGAGAGTGCTGAGCAGCACATATTCCTGCCTTAATCAGCTCTTGAAATGGCATCTCATTTTTCAGTTTGCCCACAAATGAGCGGCCTGATTCTTCCTTGCACTGAGCCCCCTTTACAGAGCTCTGTCAGTGTCAAATCTTATTATGGAAGGCACAAATATTTTCAGACCTGACACTCCTCCCTTTGCCCTTTGAAACTCTCCTGGGAAGTTACACTAATCTGTGGCTGAATTTTATTTTGCTGCTGCCTCGGGAGCACAAAATCGAATGTTAATACTTCAAACATTTCCCTGGAAATGCTCAAGGAGAAAGGTTTTTATTTAGTTGAAAATTTAACTGCATGCTTGAGTGAAGCATCGATCATACTTGGACAAGCAATTTTAAGAAATAACGTAGTTAAAAAATTAATTCTGAAAATACTGCCAACAATTTCATGATATAGATACTTTTAATATTAAAAGTAAATTGTAAATGTGTCTTTATAAACAATATGCATAAAATAGATCTACTATACTAAGCTCTCTCTTTTTAAATGCTGTTTCACAGTAATTTCTTAGGTACGCGAAGTTTTTTTCCCTCAAAGAAATAGTGCAATCTGAAGAACATACATTATGTCAGGGGATTAAGAACTCTCTGCTCATTAATACAAGTCCTTGTAGATCTCTTGTAGCAGTGGATGGAGGCTCATGTCCGTCTCGGTCTTCTTGATGACCTGCAGGAGCTGCACGTGCTCCGTGACGATCTGCCTGAGGTCCGTCATTTTCTGCAGCAGCTTTGCAAACAGCTGCGAGGACTCGGGGTGGTTCAGCTTCAGCTGCAGCTCCAGGGCTTGCAAAAGGTTGTCCTGGATGTCTTCAATGGGCTTCACATTTAACAACCCCGGGCGGTCTGGGGGGAAAAAAAAAGGGTTGGGATTTTATCGGCATCGTAACGTCAGGTTCGTGCGTTAATTCCTTACGCGTTTCTGAGTAAATTCAGATGGCATCTCCTGGGAGCTGTCTGACCATCAGGGAGTCTGTAAGGTTTCCCTGGGATTTGCTCAAAGGAGTTTTAGGACTAGTCTTGGAAAGATTTCCCCTGGGAGGTCGGGGGGCAAAAAGGATTTGTGAGTTTATGAGCACCGTAACAATCCCGTGCATGAATTCCTTACACATCTCTTAGCAAATTGATCCTTCACAGATGGCACTTCCAGAGAGCTGTCTGGACACCAGGGGTTTGTAAGGTTTCACTGGGATTTGCTCAGAGAGGTTTTAGAACTAGTTTTATACTCTAGAACCACTCTAGATCCACTACAGTGGATTTCCCACAGTAAACTGGGAGCGTGTGTGCGGGGAAAAAAGAGCAAGACAGTTGGGGGATAAAGAATCTGTATCGGGTAATTCACTTCTGGAAGATCAACATATGCTCTGATAGATTTTCATGTAGCTGCTGCCATTAAAAACGCTCCTTGCTAAGGTGGATGTGAACCCATCAACATTAAAAAATAAAAGTCATAAAGTCAACTTCTGCAGTTCATTTGGTTCCCCATCCAGCACTGAAAGTTAATGAAATTAACTTTGTTGAATGTCTAAGTAATGAAAGCTGCTTAACTTTGTTAAATCCTCGTATATGAAAGTGACTGCCATGGATTTGTTACTGCTAAAACATTTAATACTGGGTAATACATCCCAAATATCATAACACATCATGAAAGAAGTCAATAATGTAAATAAAATTTACTGTGTAGTTATGAAATGAATTTTACAGGCTGGTCAATAAAAAGCAGTGCCTACTGCAAGCCTTAAATCACTTCCCTAAGGCAACAATTCCATTTCAGCAAGGACAAGAAGTTGGTCTCTATTAAAAACGTAAAAAATAAGCTGTTATTTCCTGTGATCTTGGTGACCTTTCTGAGCACAGAGTTCTCCTAACTCAGCTCCACTCGTGCTGCACACTGGCAAAGAGGCTGAGAGAAAACAAAGCTCTTTATAAATACACCGTGGCTTTACTTCATGGGGAAAAAAACCTGCAGTGTAAACTAAAAGGCAAAGCTGGCAGGAAAACAAACGAGCACACAGCCATCAAAATGAAGGTCACTGATCAGGAAAGGGTCCTCAAGTCTCCAGTGAGGTTTAGGCAGAGTTTTCCAAAGACAGGAATAAAAGTAATTTTGAATGTGAACCTGGATATTTGTTTGTCAATGCGCTTGTCTTGCAGACGTCATTTATTTATCCCACTCAACTGATAACCCCATAAAATCTGGTTCAGAAAGTCTGGGAGCAAATACAACAAAAGGTTCCTTTTTATGGATTTCCTTTGGCAATATTTTCAAGCAATTTATTAAAGATACCTAAAGCATTTTTGATAAATGTTAGATATCTTTTTTTTCGATTACCTGAATGCATTGCATTGGCTGCAGAACCGAGTTGACATCTTTCTGAAACTTCCTAAATCTCTCAGCCCTTCAAAGCTGGTAATAATTTGGGCTTGTGAGAGCTTTAAATTTTCCTTATGTGCTGCAGCTGAACTCTGAGCTAGCTGGGCATGGCTCAGTGTGCAGGGACAGAAGAAATCAGAGAGCACAAAGCCGTGGCCTCCATCTCCCCGGAGATTCATCTCCATTTGCCCCCTGCTTCTTTGGGATGGGAATCTTTTGGGGTGTGAGTTTTTCAGGAGGGAATCTCAATTCAAATATTGTGCCTCAGAGTCCAGGAACAAACTCCACCGGGTCTGGAATGCATCGGGAGCCCCCTGAATCTGGGTGCCTGAGGTCAATTGAAGTTCAGTGAGACTGCAGTGGCAAAAATCCTGAAACCCCTCGAAAAAACCCAGTCTGATGATTTTCTAATGAGCCAGTGGAACCAGAGGCAGAAAAGATGACTCTGACAAAAGCCTAGGAGATCATTAGATGTTATTTTTAAATAAGCCAATTCAAGAGGAAGGAAAATTCCCATTGAAGGCAAGAGAGATTTTTCATGAATGAGAACTTCAGGATATGGGCAGTGTTTTTTGGGTGTTGACAGTTTGCTGTATTTTCTCAGTAAAAACCTCTTACAGAGGAAAATGCTGCTTCTGTTCCAAGAAACTTATCTAAATCAGGAAAAAAAGGAAATCAGAGGCAAAACCTTAAACATCCAGCTATTATGGTATATTTCAAGCTGTTAAAATGCTCTTAAATATATATATATGCTGCAGACTGATTAGGTTTTGTACCAAAATGTGAGTTTTGTGCATTAAGGAGCTGCAGAGGAATGTGCCTTGCAGGGAAAAGGAAAATGCCAGGAGAGGACCACGGTTTACTGTTATTTGTTATGTTTCTTTATTCACACTTTATTTTTGTTTTCATTTGTTGTCCTATGGCTGCTCCAATTGGTTTGAAAACTGTGCAGGAAACTGCTCGAAGTCAGAAAATGTTCCCAGTGACTGGGAAAGGCCAACAACCCCAAAGGTCTGAGTGCCAGCAGTACCACTTGGTGTAAATTGGTATTCTACACTGTCTCAGGGGAAAATACTTTATTTGTTCATTTACTTATTTATTGGATGCCTCTCTCACATCCCTAACAATAATTACAGTTTTTCTAACCCGCTCCTCACATATGAAATTGCCACCTGCGTGTCTTTACATTGTATTATCTTTGAATAAATGCATTTTGTGATTAAATGCACATTCTAAAATCTCAGTATGAAAGAAGAGGTAAAGATCTGGCTGGGTGAACACGCATGCTCCTTCTTTTTCCTTTTGCTGAGGCAGATGTGACTCAGCAGTGTGAGGTTTGCCTTCTGAGTCTGTCACATGCACCGTGGTCACCCGGACTTTGGTTCGGTGCCTCCAGTATCTGCAGCTCTTGCTGCGATTACAAAGCATTTCTTTGTTCTAACAAAGTGCAGGATTTGTGTGGCAGTGAAATAGGAACTACTTCTTGGCATCAGCCAGTGATAAAACTTCAAATTTTGCTGATCTGACAATGCAGCAAAATGACTGAATTCAGTGTTTACACCAGGAGCAGGGGCTCGTGGCTTAAAATTTAGGGTAAAAACTGCACAAAAAGCAGAAAAAAAAAGACTTTAGAAACATCTCTGGATTTAAGTACTGGTTTGACTGCACATGGACTGGCAGAGTGTGGGTCTTTACGGGGATACTCTGCCCCAATAACTGCTGTATCCAAACATTCCTGCATCCAAAAGTTCCTATATCCAAAAACCTGATCTATCCAAACATTCCTGCATCCAAAGATCCCTGTATCCAAACATTCCTGCATCCACACATTCCTGCATCCAAACACTGCTGTATCCACCCACTGCAGAAGATAATAAATACACAAAAATTCGAGTCCATCCGTGCTACACAAATCCATTCTGAGTTTTTTCTTGGTTTAACAACAGCCTGCTTGAGTGAGTTTGCTCAGTTAATGAATGTGAATTGTCCCAATAAGGCCTGGAGTATTATCTCTCCTGCCCAAACAGAGCCATCCAACTTCTCCTTAAACCTTCCTGTGGCAGAGCTCATTTTCAGCTCAGGTGGATGTGATATTTTTAAAGATCCTTCAGTTCTTTTTCATGTACAGCAGAGCAGTCACTACTGACTGAGGATGAGTCTCAGTGGCACAGAGGAAGAATATCTCCTAAAAAAAGCTTTCCAAATCTCACTTAACCAAAAGTGTGTCTTTGAAAGTCACCACAGCTGTGAGGATCTTGTAAGGAGGGGTTGGCGCTGCCATGGGTGGCCAAAAGCATTTCTGTTGTACAAACAAGGTGAACTCCTCTGCTCACACCCAGCCCCTCTGTCTGATCAGCACTAAAATCAGAATACAAGACTTTGTTGGCCATTTACTTCATTTTACAGCACCAGCACTGAGAGCAGCTCTCCAGAAATTAATCCAGAGAAACATTTGGAACAGTTGAGGCAGAGAGGCTGCACCGAGCACCTCAGGAGCAGTAAAACCAACTGTGGGAGTATTGGCCATCTGTTGCTATTACAGTTAATTTGTCAGCTCCTTATTGCTGTGATTTGGGCTTTTTGCCTCTTTAGATAATATGCAAAAGCAGCTGTTTTTGTTATCAAAAGGCAGAAGAGTTTATAGGATTTGTGGCAAGTTCCAAACACTTTCCAATGAAAAGCTTTCTACGGGTGATGTTCCAACTGGAATTATCTTTCCCTTCTCCTCTTCTGTCAGAGCTGCACAAGAGCCAGACCCCTGGAGCCAGCAGAATTAGCATAATTTCACTAGGTAATACCAGAGGCACTGACATTTAGAGCCCCTGGCTGGGATCTTTTTGGGTTTCACAAACTGCTTTTCTGTTAGAGATGTTTGTACACAGATTCTGTGAAGGGATTGAAGCGTTGCAGGATTCCTGCATCAAGTCCTCGAGGTGCTCTGGTTTTGAAATCCTGCTCTCAGTGAAATCATCCTGCTGTATTCAAATAGTTCTTACAGAAATAAAATTTTGCAAGGGTGTAGCTCTTACAGAAATGTTTGAGACAGCTGAGAAATAGGTTTTATAGGTCAGTTTTATATCACACAAGATGTTTTAGTCCCACAGAATGCATCCAGTTCAATAGATATCATATCTGACTGTAAATTCCATGATAAAAACTTTCTTTAATTGGCAACAAAGCTTAATTGTTTTCAAAACATAAACTCTTTTTTTTTTCCCAAGCATCTATCATGCTTTTTGGAAAAAAAATTCTGAAAAAAAATAGGGAGGTGTTTGTTATCAAGAAATTAAAGGATCTTCCTAGCAAGGACTGATTTATATTTATATGGATTTATATGTCTCTACAGATTTGTTTCAGAGTTTTGCCACAGTTACTTGATTCAAATTCATTACTTCTTTACAGGTCTCTGTTTATGAATTATTCTGGACAAAAAATAAACAGACGTGCTAATAAATCTGGTTCATCACAGTTAATTGTTGCATGTGGATCATCGTCCTCCTGCAATCTAAAATGTGAGATTGGTTACATCATTCCTGTTTCCTCTGGTGGAAACCAAACACTGCTGAGGACAGGGCTTTGCAGAATACAAGTTCCCTTTTTGCAGTTAGGAATGAATTTTGAGAGGCCTTTTCCTCATCTGTCACATTTCATTAGACTAAAGCCCACAGAATATTGGCACGTTTTGAGCAGTGCCCTGGTAGGCTTGTAGCATTTCTCCTCTCCCATCAAAACCAACCAAAAATACATCAGCAAGGTGTTTTCCTTCCTGAATTAACTCAGAGTCCCGAGGTTTGCCCAAGGAAATTTCTGGGAGGAATTCTTGTTTGAAGTGGAATTAGTGGGATAAACCATATTGTGACCCCGTATTTTTCCTGAATGAAACACGGTGCAGGAGGAACTGGAGGCAATTTTAAACACAGTTATACCTGAGAGTGCCCTCCCTGCAGCAGGGCTGCTTTTAGAACAATAGCACGAGGTTGTGTTTGATTGCTGAAATGTAATTTAATAACAAAATCCTCTGTGGAGGAGCCGAATCCAGAGCGTTCAGCACATTCCTGCCATGGATATGTGCAGCTCCATGTTGGGCCAAAATACACACAAATCAGTCGGGCAAGATTTTATTTGTGCAACATCGCTGCCTTGGGAGCGTCGGCCAAAGGCACAGAGCTTCCACGTGCCTGGAGAACATCTGAAGGTGTCTGAGGGAAACAAATCCTGGTGGGCATCCCTGATTGCCAGAACGGAACAGGGACGTCGCCTCAGGAGCAGAGCACACACTGAGGCTGCAGGAAAGCTGAAACTCAGTGTTTTGTCAGGGAAGTGTTGGATGTGGGCAGTCTGACACCTGGCATTTCAGGTCCACACTTTGCTCAGGGTGTGATGTGTGAAGATAAAGCAGAGCAGCTGAGGAAAGCTGAGGAAGTACACGGTGCCTGGGTTTTTTAGGAGACCATCATTTTCCTGATAAATGCACTTCTCCCTCCTTTTAAAGGCAAATAAAACCTTGCAGGAATGGAAGAGCAATGAAAAGCCCAATAACCCTGTAAGCACAATACCAGCTATCCTTTGGAATTGTTCTGGAGGTGATGCCTTAAGTTTTAGCTTTTATATTTTTTCACACTCTGTGCTGTTTTCATGTGCAGTTCTGGGTTTCATATGAAGGGTTGCTGAGCTCTCTTCACAGGGTAGACAGACAAAACAATTCCTTTCCAGATGGGCACCAAGGACAAATTTTAGGCCCAAGAGTGTAAAGAGCAGTGAAGAAGAGAGAAAGAACAAAGAGGATGGAGCTTCATAACCTGAGGCTGGAATTGCACAATGAACTCCAATATTCCAATGGAGCAGAGCTGATAAAAGTGTGAGGCCTGGTGCCTGGGATCCATTTTGGGCCCATTGCTGGATTGCTTGGGTGCAGCCCCAAGGGGTTCCTGCACGGCCCAGGCTGGATCCTTTCAATAAATCCCTTTTTATTCTTTTACTCTGCCTAATCTCTGTTTCCAGGTCAGCCTTTTCAGGCAACAGAGTCAAAGCTATTTGTGTTCAATTAGCAAGCCACAGAACGTAACTGCAGGTTTAAAAAAAATCTCCAGAATTTTAGCTCCTGCCAGTGAAATTCCACCCTTCCTGTTTTCCAAAAGATAGCCCTGATTTTGTTTTCTGCCTAAATGAACTGATGACTCAGCAGGCATTTCCAGCTCCATCACTAATATCAGGGCATTTCCATTTTCAGTTTCTGTCTGAAACTGAATAAAGGGCAAACAACAAAAAGAAATTTGAAAATGACTAAAAAAGCTCTGTGCAAACACACTCACTCCCACCCTGCAGGTGCTTGGGCAGGAGTCAAAGCCCAAACGCTTTGCTGTTCGGGCAGGAGTCAAAAACGTGAATTCCATCCTCTAAAATCCCATACAAATAAGAGAGCACTTACCTCCACTTAGGATAATGACAGCTATAAATATCGCCAGGTCACTGTCATCTAATTCCAGTGCATTGAACTTCACAGCAAACTCGAACTTGGGCTCCATAAAGTCACAAAAAGGTTTCCTCAGGCTCTTCAGGAACTCCCGCGTCATGAACCCCTGTCCATCGGAAATGAGAACCCCGTCTTTGTTCATCAGGGAGGCCAGCAGGGTGTAGATGATCTCGTGCACGCCGTACTTGAGCAGAGTCACTTGGTCGTTGAGGTCGAGGCTGACGAAGCCCGGGATGTTCTTGGCGAACTCGGTGATCTCCTGCACGGCCTCCACGGAGCGGAACTGGCAGCGCTGGAAGATGCGGATGGCCACCTCCTTGTTCTCCTCCTGCAGGGGGGACGTGTGCTTGCACTTGATCTGGTCCTCCCCCATCATCAGAGAGTTCATGTCATAAATAACGAAGGGCTGAGAACAAAAGGAAACTCCATTTACTCCCAAATCTCCTTCCCAAGAGCGGCTGGCTCCCGAGAAACCCGGAGAGCTCGGCAGCAACCCCTCAGACATCACTGAGAACCCAGCAGGGATTCCCCAAATGGTCAAATTATCCTGAGGAACTCATCAAGGCTTCCCTAATTAGTTCAACTGTCCTGAGGAACCTAGCAGGGGATCCCAAATTAGTAAATTGTCCCAAGACACCTAGCAGGGGTTCCCCAATTAGTTAAACTGTCCTGAGAGACCTACCAAGGGTCTCCCAAATAGTAAATTGTCCTGAGGAACCCATGAAGGGTTTCTCAATTAGTTCAACTGTCCTGAGGAACCTAGCAGGGGATCCCAAATTAGTAAATTGTCCCAAGACACCTAGCAGGGGTTCCCCAATTAGTTAAACTGTCCTGAGAGACCTACCAAGGGTTTCCCAAATAGTAAATTGTCCTGAGGAACCTGTCAAGGGTTTCCCAATTAGTTAAGCCATCCCGAAAAACCTATCAAGGGTTCCCCAAATGGTTAAATTGTCCTGAGGAACCTATCAAGGCTTCTCCAAATACTTAAATTGTCCTGAGGAACCTATCAAGGCTTCTCCAAATACTCAAATTGTCTTGAGGAAACTNTCAAATTGTCTTGAGAAAACTATCAAGGCTTCTCCAAATACTTAAATTGTCCTGAGGAACCTATCAAGGCTTCTCCAAATAGTAAATTGTCCCGAGAAGCGTATCAAGGGTTCTCCAAATACTTAAATTGTCCTAAACCTATTAAAAAAATATATCCTCACAATGTTAAAATGATTTACAGAAAGGCCAGGTAAAAGAGGGGAAGAAACACTATTGAAAAGTAGTTATTCAGTTTATATAATAGTTTTTTGACTTATTTTTTAGTTACTTTTAGTTAGTTTTTAGTTATTTCATTTAGTATAATTGTTTTTTATTCTGACTCCTGAGAAACTCCTGAGTTCAAAGAGAACTCAGCAGCAACCCCTCAGACATCTCTGAGGAACCTATCAAGGGTTTCCCAAATAATTAAATTTGTCCTAAACCTATAAAAACAAATATCCTCACCATGTAAAAGTTATTTACAGAAAGGCCAAGTAAAGGCAGGGGGAAGGAACACTATTTTAAAGCAGCCAGGAGTTTTGTCTTTTCCTTTTTTTGTTTGCTTTTTGTTTTATAAAATTTTCTGTAATTCTAGAATTCAAAGTTTGGAATGTTTAACAAAAGGTTAAAATTATACTACTTTTGCCTGAATTATAACAGCTTCTATAAAAGGGAATCTAATGAGTGTAAAGGAACCTGTACAGAGAATATTCCCATTTTGATTCCTTTATTTACTTTCATGTTCCTTTCGTGTTCTATCCTAGGAAACACTGCAAGTAATATCAGCTTTATGGTATTGATTATCTGATAAATGTAACCTTTTGCTGTTAACTCCTTTAAAAATAACAATGTTAGGATTTATTTAAACCCACTCAACTTGTCTTTGGGAAAGAAAAAACAAATACCAAATACCAAATACTACAAACCACAATTCAGAACACAGGAATGAGGCTGACTGGGAAATAAACTCAACTGGAACAAATCAATTCTGAAAGCAGCTTAGAAAATGTAGTGCCAGAATATTTGCATTGAGATCTGGAAACAATCTGTTCCAGAGTATGCAAAAGAAGCTCCTGGGTTTAAAGAAGTGGTTATGTGAGGATTTCTCAAATTCATTTGAAGAATCTTTCCCTCAGAGGATTAACGTCTGAATAGTTCACTGCTGCAATTAACAAACCCACTGATATGAATAGGTTTGTTAACACAATTAGTTAATTAAAATACAAGGGATTGTACTCCAACCATTGGACTAAAGAAATAATTTTTAAAACTGAAGGTCATTTATGACTGCAGATTCTAATGCCTTAAGGGATGCTCATTCTCGTGGTTTTGTATTTGCAGCTCCAGACCATGACATTCCAGGAGGGACAGAGGGAGGGATTAAATTATTTTCCCACTTGCACAGAGGATTTCAGTGTGAAACTGAAACAACAAACACGCTGCACTGAGAAAAGCCAGGAGGAGAAGGAATTTTCCAGGTAATGACATTTTGGCAGCAGCAAAACCATTAAATATATATCTGCACCTATGGATGTGCACATATGTGGGAGAGTGGAGCAACAAGACTGCAGAAGATGCTTTCAAAATGCATATTTCAGTTCTAGTAGGTAATTTCTTTCTGTTGTTTCTAGTGGGAGCATCAAGCACAAGAAAAAGTCATTATCAGTCCATGTCCATGTGCTGTAATCCAGCCCTGGCCTGTTCATGATTGATGAAAATCAAGAAAGAGCCCAAAATGGCCAAAGATTTTTTTTAATCTAAAGATTCAGATGAACTTGAGAGTAGAATCTTATGTCAAATGGGGGTCTGTATATCCCAGATGATGAATAACTCATTCTGGTTTTGATGTACCCACCTGCATATCCAAACATTATAAATTAATTCAGATCATACAGCAACTAAAAAATAACATGAATTTAAACTATGCCCATAGTAAACAGTTTGATGCTCCAGAGCAGCAAATCCATTGATAAAAACATGGAAGTTGTGACCCTTAAATATGGAGTGTCACTCTTCCAGTGGCATTTTCAAAAAATACTTGAAAATTGGCAGCACTGAAAAGTTGGATTCTGTCTACTGGTTTATTGCTGTTTCTAATGTGCCAAAGTTAAAAAACGTCCAAGAAAAAAGGAAAATTGATTGATGTTATTATGCATTTACTGGGTGAGAATGCAGTGGGGGAACTTTCAGACATGAGCAGGCTGCACATCAGTTTCTGCAGAATAAATAAACTCAGCTAATTCAAATGTTATCTAT